>JAAAKL020018848.1:0-10070 GCA_010016065.2 Carybdea cf. marsupialis auct. non (Linnaeus, 1758)
TTCTGGTTTGCGTAAAGCATTGCTACCAATTCGGGGGACCGTAAACTTAAGGTGGCTGAAAGGCACCATCTTGACAATTGGGGGCCAGTCCGGGAGCACTTCGAAAAAGGTAAAAGTCAAAGCAGAAGTTCTGATATGGATCTAGAACGTCTTATGAGCACAGGAGAGCGACTCGGACTTTCAGGGGAGGAACTGTTACGGTTCATCAAGGAGCAGCAGCAACAGCAATTTGAAAGAGAGGAAAGGGCTGCAAGGAGAGAAAGGGGAGAAAAAGAGATGGAAACGCAGGCACGAGAAAGGTGATTTATACCAAAGAGACAAGATTTGTATGATATTCTGTTCCTTTTAACACGCATTCCAATTTTGCATCACTAAAAAGTACACATTCAGATACTAATAACTTTCTTACGAATGATGATTCCATTCAATTTTACATGTTCATTCCCAACTGACAGGTACAAGTTTTCTTATGCTTTATTGCAGCTCCAGAAAATGTTCATCCTCTAACAGTTCTTCCTCTCCAGATCCAGCTGTAAAGAACAAAAGTAAGTACAATGCTATACTTTTTTACTAGCATAGCTCCTATCCGCATAATGAGGCTGAGATTCAGCAAAATGATGAGGGTGTCCGATGCATACCTTCGGACTCGGTAAAGAGTGTCATCGTCTAACCCTGCCCTTTGTATACATGCTCCGTTTTCAGATCAAGTTACAAGTTGTTAGTAAAAAAACTCGCTTATGTATGTATACAGAGCCTTACTGTAACACGAGATGTTTTTTTAAAATAGTAAACAATGCCTATTGAGTAGAGGTTTTATGTTTTTATGTTGCTTTTTGATGCCGAGGAGCAAATTACTGTTATCGTCAGACAACATTCTTAACTTGAGAAACGTATTTGTGTACAAAACTAAGTTACATTTGAACACTCACATCTAACAATGGCAGATTCATACAATTATAATGAATCATGCCTACAGAACAAAATAACCAAACACATAAATCCGGATTCCGCCATTCCGAATTACGTTTACAAAAGATATAATAATTTGAGCGGATGATACCAGGAATCATCGTTTTAAGTAAAACAACTCGCCATTAAGTATGTACAGACTGCTCAGCATGTCTACGAAGCATTTGTAGTTCTTAGCAATACCACCTATAGAACGTATACATAGGTTGAAGAAGGAATCATTATAGTCAGTTTGGCATTTTATACTCGCTGATTCATATTTTATGATAATAATAATGATTGTGATAAAATGTAACCACATATTACATAACTTAACCGTAAAAATCACTTTTCTTCCTTTGTGCTCTCGCCTTGCTGAAGACACCATCAACAAACAAATTTACTAGGTTCATAAAAGCATACCTCAAGCAGAATATAACGCTATAAGAATGTGAGACTAGGATAAAAGGTTTCTATGATTATGAAATAATGTGCATTCCCTCAGTTCAAAAATTGTGTTACATATATATATATATATATATATATATATATTGCTATGTAACAGAGAGAAGAATAATAGTTGTTACTTTGGTTGAATTCTTCTCTTTGCATACATAGCTTCATTTGATCTACAATTTTGCAATGAGCACCCCTGGTATCGAATGCCATATATACACTTGCTATATTAATGTACATATATATATATATATATGTAACACAATTTTTTATATATATATATATAATCCCTTAAAACAGCAGAACTAAAGCCATGGTAAAAATTTTTAAGACGACAAAAAAGACAACGATATATATATATACATACTTGAAAAAGGTTTATCAACCGAAAGCTTGTAGCGAGCCTCAGGGCAATTTTTGTGTGGGTATATATATATAGAAACAGAAAGATAGTTTCTCTCTTGCTCAAGACGAGCTTTCGGAACAAAAAGGCAAGGCAGTTACATTCATGAGTTCCATTTCCAACTAGTTTATCAATTCTTGAAAAGTCGAGTACCTGCTTCGATAATGAATCGGTGCAAAGTTTCCCAAAATTCTAAAGCTTCGATTACAATTTTAAAAAATGTCAAATAGACCTGCTGTTTTTGGAAAAATTCTCAAGACATTATAGTTTCAACACCAGTGAAATAGTTTTAGAAGGTTATTTTTTAAATAAGCTTATTTGTACGCTTGCTGTTATATTCACTTTGAGAACTGATGCTGCTTGTAAGTCAGTTTGTGAGTTTGAATATGATTAGCATTTCTTGCAGATATAGAAGATGTAATAAGAAAGATCTCGTACACATACATTCACATGGTAGTAAGATCACCAGCAGAATCCTTCGCACTTACCTTTTTCAATCTCCTCGCATTCATAGTCTTTGCGCCATTGACACATGTCCTTATCAGGGTCATAAACAAGAGGTAAATGATCATGACCAACGGGGCACTGTTGGTTAAAGCGACGACCATGGTAACACTGGATAAATTTGCTACATTTAAAAGGATTCCTGAAGTTGCCATCTTGTCTTCCTTGACAGAACTCGTCTACGAAGGGGAAAAATGAAACAGAAACTGAGATATGGTCTCGCAAGTCTGAGATATATAAGAAGGGCCTTCTGCTCCATCAAGAAAACTATCAAAAAATGCAAGCAACTTTTGTCTGTCTGTCAGTTATTATATAAGCATGCTACATTATGATCATCATACGTCTGTTTCCGATAGACAGCGTTGGCTTAGACGGTGTAAAGTATACTACAGTCTTTTACTTCTTTGGCATTTCAGACTTTTTTCTTCTCAAACAAATTGTTATCATCGTTATATCGCCTTTATATGTAACTTTGACAAATAACATTAATTGATTTCCCAGGAAAATGATTCAACTGAATTGTTGCATGATATTGTTGCATGCCAGTCTGATTTCCAAATAGACTGGAAGATAGGTTGTCGTTTACACATATTATGCAACAAGCCCTTACGTTAAGTTCAGAGAATGTAACTCTTAGGTTGTATTTTGATAATGTTATTTAGGGAGGCTTTGCCTCGCCTGAGAAAAAAGAAACCTGTATTTTATCGGATGATGCGCTGAACACTTGCGCCAAACAATCAAAGTTTTCCAACAATTTGGATAACGATTCTGGTATTTTCAATTATGGCATACCATGTTGCTTCTAGTTAGCACATCAACGCATATTAGAATTATAGGAACGGAGGCATGGCGCTAACTAGATAATGGCGCTAATTAGAGAATGATGGTAGTTAGAGGCTGCCGCTAATCAGCGGATGGTGATAGATAGAGGATGTTGCTAATTAAAGGACGGCGCTAACTGGAAAGTACGTCAAAGAAAATATATGCAACTCGACTTTTTCAGTATAGTATATACGTTTTATACAATGTGGTCTCCGTTTAATAGATCAAGGCTATTTTAAAATTGCGCTAGATAGCGGATTCATATTATATTTGCCAGACACTGGTCACATCTATCGCCTGGAGTGAAATTAGAACAATTTCGCGTAGAATTTGTAGGAATTGAGATGATATGAAAACGTTGTTGCAGTTGAAACTTAGGGATGTGGCAGATTTTTGGTCATTCATTTTATTGAAATACGTCTATTTCCTTCTCATCTCTTGAATTATGGAATTCTTCGAAGGTGTAGTGATTACAAGAAGGCCATGGAGCATAAGAAGACATATAGTACAGGTCTAATGTGAGGGCAGCATTAAAAAAAAAATTTTTACATAGTGCAACGCTAATTAGAGGGAGGCCCTAATATGAGAAATGTTCTGATTAGGATAGGGCGCTTATTAAAAGTAACTAGGTAATTATTTGTATGTTTAGAAAGCAAGAACAAGCTGATGTTATGCAGCGTACATTGCCAGCAGAAATCATCAATCATTAGGTACTGCTTGTTCAATTAAGGATTCTGACCTACAGAGATGATAAAGAAGATACTTTAAAATACTTTGATGTAAAAAATCATACACATTTTTGCTGATGTGGGTCCAGAATATCTCGGTATTATTTTCTAAAATAAGTAAAATATTACAAAATGCCATGAGAGCATTGCTGAAAACACGTTCTTGCCCCAAATTGTATTCGTTTAACTTTATAGTCGAACAGGTGCTTCCTTGATGTTAAATCTCGATGCTTCAGCCTATCGGGGAGACGAGACGGCCGCCTTATGCAAAAATTGTTTAATGAAAATCCAACATACTGAACAGAAACCGAAAGTAAATCTATTTGTAATCTGATTCTATAATGAGGGCGGGGGCTCACACTAGCCCCCCCCCCCCTAGCAGTTTCTTTGTGTAACGTTCTTTTCAACACCCTCTGAAACTACTATAAAGTACTATTGGACATATATTTGAGCTCTGAAACTCTCCGACTTTTACTTTTCATCTTTTGGACACAGGCAAAATAATATTTAGTCAAGCGTCAGGTCTGTGGATCCTCCCATACCACGCCTTTTGAAAATACTAGTTCAAAATTGCAGACTCGAGTGCGTTATGTTGTCTTAAAAAATTGGGTTCAAAGGGCGAGACTTACATGGAATATATACCTATACAAATACACATACATGCATGTACTCAATCAACAGACAATACTGTTTCGCCCTTTGTTGGCTCATCTGAGCAGAACAGAGCGTCGAGACAGAAATCTAGCTATCAAACTGCGCATGCACAACAAACATGGCACAAAGCAACAGCATAATATTTAATATTTGCGCATAAAATGTGATAGAGGTACATAAACATGAAATAATAAACAAATTTGATGCAACCTACCATTATCAAGATTGGTGCCATCTACACACGATTTGCTGACTGGTAAAAATATCTCATTTTCACCACATTTAACGACATCAACCGTTTCTCCATCCTTACATTCCAGATACTTGAAAACGTCACGTATTTCGTGTTTGCCATCATCGAAGTTCTCACACCTGTCTTTGGCTGGCAGAAAAGAGTAAAGACAAGAAGTAAACACGTCAAGTTCTTATGATGCAGAATTTTTTAACTTATACCTAAAAACGTGACCAGGAAGAGGGTTTAAGTATATCACTTTAGTGTTTCCTGACAAGCAGAGACCGTGCTCATCATCAACACAGAGTTAGTTTATTGCACTGAACAGCAGTTGTTTCTCCATGTATTTTTATCCTGTGCCAAACGCTGTAGGTGAGAAAAAGCTTGGCTACCTCCATACACCCTCAGCATTAATGTGGGGAAAAGGGATATGACTAGTGGTGATAGAGCGGGGAGTAATGGCCACTTACTCATCCAACAAGTAAAAGATAAATGTCATTTAAAAAGGGTATAATACTCCGATAGTGACACAACCCGTCACCCTGTTTTTCTAAGTATAAAGTATACAATTCAAATAATTGATTGATCAATCCATTTTTCCTTCATCAGAGCCATTCATTCTTAAGCACCAGAATGGACTTCCTAAATCCCAATATTTCTTATTGAAACTGGTTTAACCATTCTTATCAATTTAAGCCTCATCTGTCAAATGACCGCAAATGTTGTCCCTCCATGAAGTGTTCTTACCAGCAGCGTCCATTAGACTGCTTTCTTTATTTATTTGAATTAAGATATCTTTCGAATTTCTTTGTATTTCTTTCGAATTGTAAATTTTAAGTTGATATAATTTTCTAAACTATACATATATATGTTACCATTATAAATTTTATTATTAATGCTTTTCATTTCTATTTTCAGTTTTCATTCCTATCCTTTTAGCATATTTGATTAAGAAATAAATTAATACATAAATCATCGTTCCTGCATGTTTTTTTAGCTTCTATGTTATCAGTGGTAGGCTGT
This sequence comes from Carybdea cf. marsupialis auct. non (Linnaeus, 1758), assembly GCA_010016065.2. Classification (NCBI taxonomy): domain Eukaryota; kingdom Metazoa; phylum Cnidaria; class Cubozoa; order Carybdeida; family Carybdeidae; genus Carybdea; species Carybdea cf. marsupialis auct. non (Linnaeus, 1758). The sequence goes on from JAAAKL020018848.1 coordinate 5,771, forward strand.
AACTGTCTTCTATTCAGGCCTGTTCCCTTACCCATAAATTTTTACCAATCTCTCGTCATGGCGAACATGCTTTCACCTGCTCATAGTTTTCTTTACACCTGACAGTCTACTGTTAGCTTCGTTTGTTGGCTTCATGGTTTCTGTCCTATTAGTCACTATTGGTAACTAGATCGCATGTGTATATAGCAAGGCGAAATGTATTGGTCGTAAACAGCATTATTCAACTTACCAAATGCAATCCAATCTAAGCGACAGCTAAGAACCATTTGAAGTTGGAGTCACCCACAAACGTAAGCACAGTTGGCGAACACAACATCTACTAGCGACACAGAAAACGTCCAACTAAGACATGCACCGTTTTATTAGGACCATATAGTAACGTCACCAAGCGATTGGTATCCAGATCCCCTGGACAAACCGTACCTGAAAACCCTGTTTAATACAATTTCTAGCGTAACTATGGCACCCTCTCTGTTATTCAGCTTCCCTTAATTCGAACACTTCCATATATAAGTGGCACAATGAAAATTTCTCAACAAATTCCCTTAGTTAACTTTCGTTATTCTAGCCTCCATTATATGAATCATTCTACGGATAATACAAACGATGTTGTTTTAACTCGGGAGTATAAACTCTCCATAATTCAAAATTGATAATATCAGCTTTTCTATGTCCATTTTATCCCTTAGTTAACATCCTAAGAGACTCATGTAATTAGAGTCTTAGCTTTTCAAATTTTATTGTTCAGATGCTCCATATCTCGAATTTAACATCATCAGTTGCAAGATTAAGATAGTGACAATTTCTATTAAACGCCAACACACAGAAAAATAAATGAAAACAAAGTATGCAGCTCTCTAATGACTGAATTAAAGAGTAACAACAACATGGAAAATATCAGTAGTTAAGTAAAGCAATCCCTTTTTTTATCACAAATCACCCGTAAGGCCTAATGAACCAGTATCTATGCACTAGGACTGTACTAAACCGTTCATAAAGGCAAAATTTAAACAAGTACAGTCTACTTTCCATTCTCTTAACACTCCATAGTTTGAACAACATTTTAGACCCCCTGATAGTTTGGAATAAAGAACGTCTTCTGCACCATAGTTATTTATTGTGAGGAAAGTGTGAAGAGTGGAGCGGACATTATTTTATCACCAAACGACAGGATGTAGAGCATTATCATAAGAAAACAATGCGTTCCACAATATTTCATCTCCGATGTGATTTCTCAAGTTGCACTTGATCAATTCTATTGTAAATCTTGCTTTGTGCAATGAAACTTTTGGAAATAACCTTAATATCCTTTCAGTAATGCACTTCTTTGAATTGAGTTTCCTTGCAAAAAAACCTCCTCACTTTCGAGGCGAAATAAGCAGGGTTCAATGTAGTTACTTTGCCGCTTATATCAACAAAACTTTCAGTCGCAGACTCCCCTCCACCTTCCCGTTACCTTCCCGTCATCTTCCCTCCACGTTCCCTTCACGTTCCCTCCACGTTCCCTTCACGTTCCCTCCACGTTCCCTTCACGTTCCCTCCACGTTCCCTCCACCTTCCCTCCACCTTCCCTCCACCTATACATCTCACTCTCGCCGGTTTTCCCTTTTCATGCCTTTTTTCTTCTTCGGAAGGAAAATCAAGTTTATTACATACCGTTATGGGTGGTGTACCAAATAGTATTTCGCTATCGTCTTGCTACTTTCCCCCGTGGTATATTCAGTAAATGCGTCTATTCTATCTTAAAATCGTCATCTTTGTTTATATTTTTGCCCAGACTCCTGATTTACAAAAGCCGTACCTTGATCGTTAGGTGTGTCGATGAACGTTGTCTAATTCTACTACAAAAAAGGCTTCATTTACAACTTGCTTTAATCCTACCATCCTATATTATACATCGGTCTGTAATGTGTGAAGCTAAAATAATTTTGCAGCTCGCCGCCTTATTTATCCGATTCAAAAGGTATAAGGAGTCTTGAATGACGTAGCCAAACAAGGTCCGTTTTGGCCGACATTACAGCGAGATTTTCTCTCGGTCACATCTTCCTTGCACCTATTCACTAGAAGAATAGGCCATGACTGAAGCAATATAAAGGTCCATATATATATCATTGGCGAAAATGTTAAGGGTTTTTAGTATTTCTATACTGCCAGCCCAACACTCATATCCATACTGGATCGTTAATTTGTCCATATCACGTTGATCGCATCAATGAGTGTCACCTTTGTCTTATTGTAGAGACGTATGAATTCCATGTTTCTACAGGCTCAGAATGGTTTTATTAGCCTTCATAAAGAAAGAACTAACTTCTGCTTGAAATTCGACAGAAAAATGATTCAATTTCCTTGATGCACCCTCACCGCATGTATATACAACAGAGTTAAAGTCTTGATCGTGATTTAATTCCTGAACTCTCAAGCTGGGTCCAATAATCTAAGGTTTTCTTAGCACGTGAATAAGATCTGTGACTGTGATGAAACTTCACAACTAGAAAACTTCAGGGTGCATTTTGTAAAGATAGCAACAAACGATATAATGCGAAGATAGTATGATACATAAATACTGTTGTTGAACGCAAAATATTACTCAAAAACACGCTAGAATGATCATCAAGAGAAAGGAGAACGAAAATTTATACCTCACATTCAATTTACTTACCAGCAACGGACGCGACGAGAATAAAGAATAAGATGGACAACATGTTTGTGTTATCTGGCATTGGAACTACAGAAGTGGATGCAAGCGATGGAGTAACACTGATGAAATTCTCGCCTTTTAAGTAAGCGATGGTTAAGTACAACTTTAAAACATCTGCTACAAACAAAATACGCACTTGAAAGATAGTGTTGATTACTGATTATCTTTTCTAAAGAACTTCTCAAGAGTTTGTAGAAAATTGATAAGCACTGTACTTTAACAATTTAAAATGCCTGTTTATCTCTATGGCTTCATGAAGCACTTTCGCACCAAGCGCCTCAAATCGTTGAAGTGTGATTTAATTGTCGCTGTAGGGATATGAGGACAGCTGCCAAATGTTTACAGTCAAACATTCAACTAGGAAGTTGTATTTGTAACACAGATCTTGGGAGATTAAGTTTAAATCTCTTGGCCACAATGCCACATCTTTCTCGACCTCGCCATAACTTCATGAACGTCGGAGTGCTATCCACCTGTTACGACACCAAAACGAGGCTCGTCCGTTGATTTGGGCATTAGAGCATCAACAAGATGGCTGAACTTGGATCGAGGTTATAAGGGTCTTAATGCCATTAGCTGTATACAGCTGTGTGGATTCTGTGTATGAAAGCTTGGCAAATCATCGAGAAAGCGATAACGAAGCGGTTCCAAGTACCTTTGAAGTAACCAGTACAGAACAGTTGTAATGCCTAGCAATAAAATTTCCCGCTACTAGGGATATTGAGAGAGAACACTAGCCGCAGGGTTATGTCCCAAAAGGGGATCTACAGGGGAAGAACGTTTTTCAAACCACACCTTTTTCCACCAAAAGAATGTCTTGCAAGTTTTATTTAGGGAAAGACAATTGAGTCAAGTCCACCTGTCAAGGAATAATATAAGGTTCTTTCAAATACATGGAGCATATTGTCAAGTAGACGCTAATAAATATGAAGCCGACAAATCCAAATAAATTTTTATACCTACTTAAAACAACAAGCATCAAATTAGTATGGGCAAGTTTACTTAACTCGAATGTTCGTATTGAAATAACTAACAGAAGATTTTCTTTCGTCTGGTACAAAATCAGTGGGTATCCCAAGGTAGTACTTGCTTGTTTTTACAGGCAACATTTTGTCGACAACGCGAAGCTCGCATCTCTCAAGAAAAGCAACGAAACGGGTAACCAACAGCCCGAATAGTTTTGCCCAAAAAGCAACTAAAAGAGCACTAGTCTAAGTTCAAGATGGCAGAATGTGATCCTTTTTTTAAGAATATCATCAGCAGGTGTTCTGATCAATGATAATATTCGTTTTTGGCGGGAATATTCCTAACACCCGGACAAAGTAAGCTTTTCTCTGCCCTTGAAACAGTCAACTGTACTGCCCTATACCATTTGAACTTTTGTGAAGAACAGTTCTTACATTTTCATTCTATAGTATCTTCTGCCATTGAAAAACTGCCTGCCAAAGCGCGCAATTAAACTTCACGCAACGGATAAGCCATGGATAACCACGGACATGAAGGTCTCTATCAAGAAGCGACAACAAGCATGGGCAAGTGGAAATCAATCCCTATACAAACATTACCGCAATAAAGTAAACAGACTTTGCAAAAGCGCCCGCA
>JAAAKL020018849.1:0-10070 GCA_010016065.2 Carybdea cf. marsupialis auct. non (Linnaeus, 1758)
TGCTTTATATTGTTCTCTTGACGCCTATTCTTTCAATAAGTGCTTTAAATACAACTAAAATACTTTACTTGGGTACAGAGGTGTTAGCAATGGAAAACGAAGGACAAATAGGTTCGAGAATATATTTTTTCATATCTCTATTACTGAAGAACAAAATATGCACTTACTTTTCAAATACGTATTTTCCAACTTTAGAATCAACAGCACTGAGGGGATCATCCAACAAGTACAGATCACAATCGTGGTACACTGCTCTAGGAATACAGACCATGACTAAAATTATCGATAACACAAAATATTGGACTAGCACTGTCTTAGTCTGCTAATAAAATCAGATATCAGAGAAATAAAGCCGATAAAATTGACCATCAGAAATGTATCTAAACATAGAAGAATTACTGATTTCTACAATTAGATAAATGTACACTTAATGCTTGAAATTTTAAAAAGGTTGCACGCTGACTATAAAGGCGAGATTTTAGTTAACCCCGTAGGATACTTTGAGATATTTGTCGATGTTGAGGTCTTATTCTTATAACGTAGCATTACCTACTGATGTTCTTTCAGTTGTACAGAAAATGGTTACATTTTGTAATTGTTCCGGTCAAAAGCCGTGAGTTGTATTACACAGTCTCCCACGTACTTCAATCCAGAGTCTTTAGAGGACTCTAAAGACTCTGGTCAATCGTATGCTGTTCTTATTGCTTCGAGATACCTCTTGATTTGATCTGACGTAATTGCCTAATGCTCTATTGGTCTTTTCATATGCTTTCTTGACATAATCTTTCCAGATGGCCCAGTCCTTTGCTTTGAGTTCAGAAGTGAGAACAGAGATCCTCAAATCTTCCCGTATTCGGTCATCCCAAAGCTTCTTTGGTCTTCCACGTCTCCATCTCCCTTCGAAGTCCTCTGTGTATGCTCATTTGACAGAGTTCCTAAAGTCTCGCCTGTTCACATGTCCAAACCCAGTTCAGTCTTTATTTTTTGATTATGTTCTGGACATCCTATCCTTCGTGATAGCTCATGTTAGTCCATTTGGTAACACTGCAGACCCAGCTTGCTCTTGCTATATCCCTGTCTCTCCCACCACTATTCTGTTCGTCAGTATATATTCTGTGTGTAGACGTTTAGCCTGACTAACGCGTCAAAATAATTTAAAAGTTCTGGTTCACATAACTTTCATCAATTGCCAATAGATTTGGCTCTTCTTAGCAATTCACTGCTTGTAACTTTCTCTTCCTGTAACATTTTGAGATGTGCCTGCATTTCAAAAAACTCTGACATTACAGTTCAGGTTTCTGCACCATACAGTAGGGTGGGTTAGATGTAACCCCTCATAAAAGTGACATGACATGTCATCCATATTGTTGGAACACACTTGTCACAACATTTTGCTGCCCGTTCCCTGAGAGACCCTAGCTGAGAAGACTTTAGCTGTAACATATTTTTATTATCAAAAAGAGAGGGATACAAATCTTGGTTTAGAGGTATTGCATTAAAACCTAAATTGTAGTTATTTAGCTATCTCGCAGACTTTGCTGTTGCTATCACTGCTACCAAATATTTGGTAACGGAGTTAAATATAGCACCCTGTAATTTTTTTCTACGGACAAGTTGACATAGCTCTTTTTCAAGAGAAGTGATGTCTGTATAGTGACAACAGAAAACATATATGCTGATATATCATTAAAATGAAAGACACTTATAAAGTGATTATATTATGCTAGTTTAGTCCCTTGTACGGTTAGCACATAATATACTGCATCGGCTGCGCTAATCATTTTGAACTTGTAACAAAATATAGTGAATTGAAGAACGGCCTATGTATCTTCATCCTCTTTGTTGACTTACAAAACATCGTATAAAATGCCTCTAAAAGACAGTCTTAAAATCCTAAAGTACTGCTGGTTCTACAATCAATCTCCTAACGAACGGTCTACATAGTTTGGAAAGTGAACTTTTCATGATTCTCATAGGAAAATTGTCTTACAAGGAACACCATCGCACAGAAGAGGTAATTAAGCGCTTATTTTGCACGGTAGATCTTACTCTTACCTCGCTAGACTTATTCGTGCCTTTTGGCCTCCACTTAGAGCATGTCCTCTTTCACCAACCAACGTATTGTCTTTGTCTGGGAATTGACCTATGTCCTTGAAAAGACGAAATAGTTTTAATTAAGAAGAAAGGGGTGCAACAGTAGCTGGCCTTCTTTTAGATAAGAAATCAAAGCTAAACCGTCCCCTCAAACCATGCTTATTAAAGATGCCAATATAGGTAAATAAAAGTGGTTGGATGTTTTGTTTTAAGGTATTTTAGTTAAACGTTTAATTCTATTCTGCCCAGACGAGGGGGCTTCTACAGTCCAACAGCCAACTTTCCCCCTTTCTCCCTTTTCCTCTACCCATGATGCCTTATGTTGAGATTCCATGGACTGGGACAAGATAGAAAGACAACGGCTGTTTTAATGGTGATTGCTCCAAGCAAATTAGTAACTTAGACATGAAAACATTTAGGATTGTTAATACGTCTATTAGATACAAACCCGGCTATTATTGTATTGGAAACCGTGACAGCAAATCACAGCCGGACGTTGACAAGTTCCTAAACTCCGTTCAACAATTCATTTTAGAATGACGTTGACAATCGAAACTTCAAATAAGCTTAATTTTCTATCTGTGAAAACTAAGAAAAATAGAAGAAAACTGCTAAGACCTTTCTTACATACAATTTACATGATTTGCGTCCCTACAAGCGGCTTCTTTTAAGCATTTCTGACTGTTACGTTTCGTACGGCGAGGAGTGGGGAAATGGTGAGTTATCTGTAGTGCACAGATGTAAGGAAATTTTTATAAGATTGGTAACTGTCTGTCCATTACTGTCTGTCACTGCACAGTAGGATTTCGATGCAAAAAAGTAGATCACATTAGCTTTAAATTGGCGTTTAAACAATAGTAATGTCGTAAATAGGCAAACAAAGTCGAAACTACAAGGAGATTTTTTTCAGTTCTTCGAGTTTAAAAACGAATTTTACTATAATGAATCTGTTTATAAACTACTTGTCACAAACTTCTAACCTTAATTAAACAGCTTTACAAAAATATTTGCCTAATTCAAAGGCTAAATGAGATTTTCAATTGCAGTATTAAAGGATAGTTGTAAAAAGCCCATTTCTCAATTACCTCATCTAATGCACAGGCCAACACAGTTTCTTTGTACTTCGTTTTATCAAATGGTAAGCCAAAGGTGATATTCTCGCGGACAGTTCCAGAAAATATCCACGGCTGTTGTGGTACGTATCCAATGGAGCCTTGAACAACAATAGAGCCTGCAACAAGAGGTACGTCTCCAAGAATTGCCATTAGAAGGGAAGACTGTCAACATAAAAGAAGAAATTTCTGTAGAAAATATGACAGTAAGGTGACACCGGGTGTACAAAAAGTGGAATGGGGGTGTGATCTAGTTTTCAACCTTCATTCTACGGGAGTTTGGGAGCCTTCTGAAATCTGTTAAGAAAAAGGGTTAAGATCTGCAAGTGGAAAACATTGCCTACCTGCAAAACTGCAATTACAAGGAAATTCGTATTTCTTATGTGTAGCAGTCCTTCACACGCCAACATATAACCTAGAATAATCGGTTAGTCATTAATACCTTTTCAGTTTACACATTATTTGCAGCAAAGACCAAGTACAAACTTTCTTGATCCCACCACAAGGGCGCCCATTATAAGTTGTGAGTTGTCCAAGCCTTCAGCAATAGCAATTGTGATACCCAAATAAGCCACCACCCCGGTACCCCACGAACATTTTACCAGCTTACCCCTGAGTAATAGTTTAGGTTTGTAGTGAAGAATTTGTAGTGACGGGTACTTACATGGGCGTAAACATGTGGGAGTAGGGGACCATGTTTAACCTCTTTGTATTGACTGTCTCTCTGAGACAATTATTTAGGAATAACATGAGCAAACTATTTCATGCTATGCTCTGCTTTAATGATTTTCTCCTTACAAATCACTTAGAGAGCAAATTTCCGTAATTTAAGAGGAGCCTGATACTATTTAAGGGTAATTAGAGTACATTTTGTCGGCTATGCTACATCTATGCTGTCAAAATGTGCAAGAAAGGAATGGTATCGAATCCCTGCTAAAACATGCAGGAGACACTAAAATTTTTGTATATTTGAATCAATTAAATGGATAACAAAGATCACTTGCAGGTCAACATACCTTTCCTGATGCAACTGGTCCAGCAACAATTAACAATGGATTCTAGGTAAACAGGGTAAAATTATACATATATATATATATATATATATATATATATATATATATACTGCATATATACATACACATTGTAATAAAGCTGAACATCTACAATAAAGACGTGTATATTTTAAGCAATAAAAGTTTCGATTGATGGTAGATATTTGCATTGACTTGAGTCGTAGTCTTTTCTGAGCTACGTTTAGAGAGATACTTCTTCCATCTTCAGGCTGTTGGACTTTGAAACAACATAAATCAGCAAAACAGTCCAAAGTCCAACAGCCTGAAGATGGGAGAAGTATCTCTCTAAACGTAGCTCAGAAAAGACTACGACTCAAGGCAATACAAAAATCTACCATCAATCGAAACTTTTGGCTTATTTTTAGGGCCAGCTATATAACCCCTCGAAAATTCTCCGTATACAAATAAGTGCAGGGGAGCTTTTCCTAGCGGCGCTAAGAGAAACGTCGGCCATATTTGAAAGACGGCAAAATGAAACCGGATTCTCAATAAAATCAAACGAATTAAAGGGTTTACATATTGCTGTAGCAGCGATTTTTGTAATGTAAAGCTTAGTCATGATGTGGATGAAATATAAAGAATGAAAGCTCTTCAAAATGTTATATCCTGAAGGGAAGAGAAGTTTTGTAAACAGCTCTTGTGCTATTTGGTAACACAGGGAAACAAAAGGATGCCAAGGAAAGGTAACAGGATGATGCTAGTTTTAAGGTATCTTAGCTGTGTCATATATTGAGAACATGGTGGTTTTAAATATAAATATCCGCGCTCCCCTCTAATAAGCCAGAAATAAGAGGCGACCACAAAACTTGGAAAATCCTTGTGTGTAAGACCTCTCTCATAATATCTCTCATAACTCTCATAAGAGTAAAGCTTGGGATTCATGTCACACAACAAAAATTCAGTAAAATTGTCATAATATTGAATAAAAAAGTTATGTTTCACTGCCATACACAACATTTACATTTCAAAATAGGAAGGATATTCCCTCATGGAAAAGAATATTGTAAGAGTAGTCTGAAGATCCTGGGACATGATGAAAAATATAGCAAAGATTGACAATTAAATCTCAATACTTACACTCATGTCGATGCATAATGAGATTGAATCTAATGTAGTTTGAAATTTCGACTGCAACGAGAAAGTACAATTTTAAAAGTAAGTCACGAATCCTGATCATACTAGTAGACCTTTTTATATTGCATTCTCAGCATACATCAAGGGGAATTTTGTGGATTAACTGATACAGACCAAACAAGTATAAAGAATGGCAAAACTTAAATTGGAAGTATTTTTAAATAGTTTATATTTTATACATCATTTGAAGTAGTATGAACCGTTTTAAACAGAAAGTACCACCGTATAGATAAAAATGAAGATGTCACAACCAAACATTCACCAATTTGCCTGATTTACAAAGTAATGCAAATTAATGCCTGACATTTTCCACGTCAATGTTAGCAGCTTGAAATTTTATTGTTTATTTGTCTGTTCTCAAAACATTTAAATTTTGGTAAATATGCTCTGAAATTTTAGTTTGAAAAGTTCAAGTGGTTGCAAATCGCAACTCGCTAATTTGAGGGTCAAACCTCTTATTTAAGCAAATCGTCTTAAATCTAAAACCTAACAATGCCTTTGCTTATTATATACTTCATACCAGCAAAGAAATGTCAACACTCTTCTGTAAGAAAAAGCTAAATTTTTGAGGTAGTATTTGAAATGGCAACGTTGACCAGCAGTGACCGATGACCTTGAAGGACAAGAGGGCCCATTTTTCTAATGTGCCATAGCACCTAAATCCCGACTTTTGTCGGTGCTCAAATCTAGTAATAAAAATAAAAGTACGATAAAGTTCATTACCAAGGAACGTATTGTTGGAAATATAAATAGGGCAGGTCCGAAGTGCTGCCCCTTAACAAAATCAGTTGCCATAAAATTCCTGAGCAGAATAGCATTATAAACACAGTTAAGACTGGAGTCGCCCTTTACCTTCAACTAAGACATACACGGTCAATTTCATTACTGTCGATATTTCGGTCTATCAACCTACCTTGTCCCACTGAGCACATACTTTCTCCATCTTGATAAAAGGGTCACTGATAGGGCATGGGAACGTAAGCGGCTCAGCAGTGCTATTGACTCTCCTGTATAACGATGAGTTCATCTCGTCCAATATCAGAAACTCCTAGGCAGGAAAAACACAAGATGTTGTTCTCAAGAAGCCGAGGCATATGCTTTTCATCAAATGGATTCTTTGATGCCACTGCTCTTTTAACAAGTAAAGTATTATTGGTAGCACTAGGCTTACATCTTGAAAAGTAAAGAAATCGATAACTTTCGTACAAGAAGCATCGAAAAGATGACACAACGAGAGAAACCGAATAATCGAACTAAAAAGAAGGGGAACGGCAAAACGGTACACATCAAAACTATCAAAAGAGTCCTTTGGTCCTCCAACTTTAAGAGTCAACAAACAGTATCTAAGTAAAACCTAAGTACAAAAGAGGACCATCAGCAGCTTTTACCTTCAGCCAAAAGTTTAAGTTGATCTTAAACAAAAATGTGTAGGAATTGAAGCAATTACTACAGTTTAATGACCCAAAACATGGAAACTTTGCCTAACAGGTTTATTTAAGTTACCAAAATGCCAAATCACTTGTATGGACTGTGGCTGTTGTGGCACTGAATAGTGGATAATTAAATCGACTAACGAAAAGACACGTAACACGTCCTTGGTTTCTGATTATGGGAAGGTTATCCGCAAATATGTTGTACAGAGAAGAAAGAAGAGCGCTGGGTCCTTGAAAGAATTGAATTCTAGGTAGAGCGTCCTGGAACATGCTATCATGAAAAGGAAGATGCCACATATGCCCACAGAAAAGGACGCCTAGACTGTTCAGGATTGTCATTGTTGAAAAAGGCAGTAATAGAACAAGAGAAGAAGTGGACTTTTTTCCTCAGGGAACAAAAATCTGAGAGCTGACAGAAGGGGTACGGTTTACGAGAGAAATAGCAAAAGGATGATGCTGAAGGAATATGGGTAGACATCGTCCGCAAAATCGTACTCACTCTGTCTTAGGAATAAGTACGTAGTAAACCAAGACCTTGCAGCCGTTTCTCTACTCAGAGAGTTTTATGGGCAATTAAGCTTGTTCAACAGCAGTCAATTCTTCTCCTTTAAACAGGATCAGAGTCCATGGTACACTGCTGAGATCCTCTGTCGTGTATAATAGGAGATTAAATTTACTTAGCTAAGAATTATAATCTGTGGAATGTTTTGCAGATCAGGAGAGATGACCTGTAATTTTTGACCTTGTTGAGAATTTTGCCCTGGGAAGGGAAAAGTATGAATGAGCAGTTTAGTCTATTCAAAAAAGAAGAAACGAATTTACATTTTGTGGGTCGTTTTTGTCAATTTTTACAAACTTGAAATTATTTGTTTGTCTCAAGCAATGTCTGTTAAGCATTTTTTCTAAGTCAATGACACTTTCTGCAACCAGCAGAACAATGACATAAAGCGGAAGCTGCTTATACAATTGGCACTGTCTATCATCCTTGAGTAAGGACGGCTGAATTTAGAGAAGTGCCGCAAGTGCAAATTCACTTTAAGGTTTTCTTTATTTCATCCTTCACATTTGACTATTTTTATGGCAATTTAAATATAACTGTCGCATTAGATAGGATGAATGCCCCTTAACCCAAACCGAGGCATAACTTTCACACGAGGCTTGAATGTATCGTGACGCACAGTACTCTTAAGATACCAATTTAGTGAGGAGTAAACTAAACTATTACGCTTCTAGTTTATATAGCTCCCGTTTCCATGACTTTATCTTCCCCAAATCAGTACTGTCAAGAGGGAGAACTACGTAAGGTAGCTTCCTCGGGACCCGGGAGCACACAGAGGTGAAAATGCAAAATATTACTGGCTTTTATCTAGCCGTGAGAGGCCGATAGCCATTCCCACTCCTCAACCTTGTTTGCCTCTCGACGTCCTGCGCAAAGAAAATTCAACCACTCTCAAAAGAGATTTCACATCACACGGTGGTCTAATGTAATAAGCGATCCTAAAAATAGTCGTGATTAATTATTTGATGTGAAGAAATAGGTTTGACTGTCCATTTGCAGTGATGTGCTGGTTTATTGTTTTGGCTACATTCTGCGATTGCAGCGGGAAAAGCCTCCTTGACCTGTTTGAGTATAATACTTTCCATGACAACAATAAGCATTACGTAGCATTTACATAGTTATAAATTCCTCTTATTTTGGCTATACATGAAGTGCCGTGAAGTAGCTTCTGATAAAAAATTGACTTTCTGTGCACCATATTCACTTTATATTATAAGTGCTAATACAAAGGTTACAATCATTGTGGTTGTTACATCGTCGAAGACCACATTCGAATCCCGGGTTCTCTTATATTTAATTGTTTGTTACAACGTGTCGATGTGGATTTGGCTTCCACCTTGAATGGCTTTCTCTCTATCAGGAGCTCCTAATGAGCGACGCTGAACCTTCTTTACTTGGTTACATCCTCATAGATTGCAATCAAAACATCATTTTTTTGTTACTCTTCCTAAATTAAATGTTACCAAACTTTTTGGTCTGTTTTTTTGTACCCCGCGCATACATGCATGCATACAGAAATCGAGAGGCCGCAAATTACAAGTGTGACTTTCATTCCCTTTGTAACATAGTTTTCGATTTCTCTAATGTCAGTTCATATCAGACATTGATACTATGATCAAACGTTCTCTTCCCACTTATCTTTGAACTTAAATAAATTATGCTACCAATTCTTACCTGTATTCTTCGTGAAGATGCACGAGCTTCCATCAGGTCTTGCATTGCAACAGGGACGGTAACAGAAAACACAACACTGCATGCGTTGGTTAGAGCTATGGTCAAAAAGACTGCTGAGATATTAAGCATTCTGCCAGACAGTACGTATGCTACGAAAATGACAAGTATGGCGATGTATTTCACAGAAGTATGAAGAGAGGCGTTGATTGCTCGCAGGTCGGTAGCTCGACGAATTTGTTTTACTTCGACACTTCAGAAAGAAAAACACATTAAAGACAACGAATTAGTAATACCAGAACATGACATTGAAACGTCACTTAAATATGAATTCTTTGATGAAAAATAGGTCAGTTGATAACTATATCTTAATGTCTATCCTAGTCTTTATAACTATACATACAACATGCCTTTTTTGTTTGTTTGTTTGTATGCTTGTTCTTTATACACAGCCAAAATGAAAGAGCTTCGAGAAAACATCAACAGGAAATGTTAAATCATTAAATCTACATAAACAGGCAAAGCTTTCACACCAGCAAATAATTTCTAACTTTCCTGGTGCAGATTTACTTCATAACGGTGAAGTTTAGTGACGTTCACAATTCCTGTCAGTAAAAGAAAGAATAAGTAGGCTATTGATACCTCATCATGACCCTTTATAAACTATTGGAAAATACTAAGCGGGGTATGATTTTTCATGACTCTCTCTTTCGACAAGGCGTTTGCTGTCACCGTAGATATAACTGTATTTTTATATCCTCTGATATTTGATGTGAACGGCTGTTGGTTTTCTTGCAGAAAATAACTCGACTCGAGTCACAGTTGTCATAGGGTACTGTTTGTGAAATAAACTATGACGGCTCATTCATCGTAAAAAGTAAAATTACACACGACGGCAAAAGGCTATGACGGCATTCGTTTAAGTGGACATACGCCAACGACCAAGGTGCCGTTCTGGGTGTGTCTGCCACTTACGTCATCTTACGTATGAGAA
>JAAAKL020018850.1:0-10070 GCA_010016065.2 Carybdea cf. marsupialis auct. non (Linnaeus, 1758)
TATCAACAATCATCATACAATAATATGCGACAATTTATCAGAAAATTGAATGAACTAGCATTACTTTCACTACTTGTTTAAATACGTACATCAAATTCACTGATTGTTGCTGCCACCAAATTCTTACCAACAATGGTAATAAAAAATAGCAAGTGCTATCCAAGTGGTTTAATAGGAAGGTTTTTATCAACCGTAAAGACCAACTGATTTCGGAACTAATACCTATGCAAACTGTTAATTGCCGGATATGAAATATATATTTTAAGCGCGTTACAGAATTTTAGGTCAGAAAATATTGTAATATTGCGAGGGGACATTTACGTAGCATCTACATAGTCATAAATAACCTTTTCTCATTATAATTGCTTATAATTATAATCTCATTATAAGTCCTTTTAGCACCTCTATTACCTACTGGATGAATTTCAAAACTTACAACAATATCCAGTATAAAAAGTCGCATAGCACACAGTAGCATGTAATAATCAAAGAAAAAGACCATTGAATTTTTACAAAGTTCTTAATCTATAGCCCATATGTCGTATCTTTACTCTTCCTGATCTTGAATTTAGACATAACTGGAATACATTTGACATATCAATGACCTAAGGAAATTACCGGTAACATAAAGGGTAAATTAACTATACGAATTTCGACATAGTTTTGGAAATGTTAATTTGTGTTAATACGGATATAAATAATTTAAGTCAAGACACTGCCGCTATTGTTAATAACATTAGCGGGCCCCCATACACAGATTACATTGACAAGACTACTAAAAGTTAACTACGGTCATGAATTTCTCAATAAATAGTCTGCATTGCCTTCTAGCTGTTGCTTAGTTTCACGGATATGCACAAAAAAATTTGTTGGTCACAGCATCTTCAGACAGCGTTCATAACGTGTCAAATTAATTTAAGAAAGAAGTAGTGTTTGATATAGAAGCTCGTAAGATTAATATCAGGACAAAAAATCCATTCATCCGACATGTTAAAGTTTCTACTCCAATTTCTATGGACATGCTGAATTTTATTGGATACCGACTAACCTGGTACGTTTTGGTATTTTACTTTTTGGTACGTGGTCTAACCTTAGATATAAACTTTACACCATACTCTAATGAAAAATACATAAGGCGACGCTTAGACGTTATCACGATGCTGCGAAGTAATTATAATAAATAGTCTACTGAATATTCAGCCCAATGCGACAATGGACACAAATTATAACAAAATGGAACAGATTCTCACAGAATCTCAAAGAATAATTTTGCTTTGATTGAGTCTGGCTGAATTTTCAGCGTAGAGATACTCTCTATAATTAATTGCAACTCGTAAATGGGCGGTTAAACTTTGGTCTGCGTATTCATTTTAATACATTTTCTTAATTTGCAATTGTAATGTTATACATTTTCTAGATTATAAATATATAATCAAGAATTATCCTGTTATTGCAATTACAGTAGGCACTCTAAAGGTGTGTAAAGAATTTAGATGCAAAATGGCATCTGTCAGAAGTTAGGATGTTTTTCAAGACAATAATCATCATGGCATGCTCTCTACATCACGGTGATATAGAAATTCACTTTTAAGATTTTCATCAGAGCAAATTGCAATATTTAATGGTTAAGTCGGGGACTGTAATGTTTTTGTGAAAATTTTCTTTCGGCATTGTTTGAATATATGTGTACAGGAAATGTGTCAACTAATTAAAGTTTTAATGTTAACTGCGTCCTTATGAAAATACCCACTACAATAATATGGGAGTGCAAACTTCCATTGGTTACCACAGCCGTATTTCCACACTGCTTTATTTAATATTTGCAAACATAGATTGTTCTCTTTTAAAAAACGAACCTAGTGAAAAATTTCGAATGATATATTTCCTATTTTATAACATTTCATCAGAAATATACTTTCCAAAATGCCACTCTTGCATTTGGCCTTTCCATAGAAAACTTATATCTTTATTGCTCTAGGGCTGAGATTAATGTAAATCAGTAATTACATGTTTTATTGCTTTTTAAGGAACCCCCCAGAATTAAGTTACACAACAACAATGATTCTTATTCAATTTCTTGTTTGTTATTAAATCTGGAAAATGGGACTCGTATAGTTTATCGATAACTTAAATCTTGGATTGGGGTACTGAAAAAGTATTCTTGAGTATTGACGTGGTAGTAAACTATGTAAATTTAATAACGGTAACCATCGGGATGTCGTGTAGCCACTGACAGCAATACAGTTAGGTTTTAGGCTACGACGATAGGGTGTTCTGATTTTACAATGACAGCCTATGAAACAATGCTGGAGTCTAAAATGTCCCTTTTTTGCATAAGCATCTGATTGGTTTACGGAAAGGCGTATTTGCACAGAAGGGTTTACTTGCACAGGAAGGTGTATCTGCATAGGAGGGTGGGTTCGCACAAGAGGGTGTTTCTGAACAGAAGGGCGTATTTATATGGAAAGGTGTAGCTGAACAGAGCGATGTATTTGACCATTAGTTTGCTGGTTTGAGCAAAACTAGTGTAATTTACTCTTTCGACTTTCGGCACAAATTCGACAGTCGAGATTGTGTTTTTCTTGTCGAAACATTTGAAAAAAATGCTCATAAAAGTGTGAATAAAATGCTGAGATCAAAACGAACGCACAATATACACGGAAACAACTGTGCGAGATTAAGCTTTGCCAAAAGCACTCCTTATGAAACAGTTCATGAATCTGGAAAATGTATTGAAAGTCATCAAATAAATCAAGAATAGGAAATAACAAAGGGTATTTCAGTCCCTGTAGTTTCACTCAGATTTTTTGGACATGAGAGCATTTTTTGGACATGAGAGCATACAGTTATGTGCTCCTATTTTTGTACCTTCAGGTTGCCATTGTCTAGACCATTAAAGCGATAAAATTTGATATTTTAATTTATCAGTGCCCCTCAGACTCCCGCAAATATGGTGGTTGCGTCATTATGAGCTAGAAAAAGAACACGAAAATGAAGACAAAAGAATTTTAAATTTTACTAACATGAGTTAACAAAGGAGGTCAAACGGTTCTTTTAAGAGTAGGCCAAACTGTTTAACTCTTAGACGAGGCCAACTAGAATAAACGATAACTAAGTAACCAAAAGAAAAGTTTCAAGTTTAAAAGTCCAACAGGCACTGGAAGACCTAGTATCTGCAGCTTACCCAACTTGCAGAAGGCAAGCTTATCACTAAGAAGATTTTGTCATCGTCTATCTTGTACTATCTCTTAATTCATATCTATCGTACGCAGTAAGAGGAAATAATTGCATGTTAAAAGTTAAATAAAACAAGAAAACTGATTGCATTAAAAAATGTTCTGTACAACCCTAAAACATCGGGAAAAAAACAACATCAAACTTTATGGCATCATATGTGAGGTACTTCAGTATTGGTTCAATTTTTTACCACAAAGAACATAAAAGTCATTTAGTTATCTTGACTATATCTATAAGCAACGTTTATTTGTAAGGTTTGTCAATAATAGTTTTTGTACTGCTTCCTAGCCTCAATGATGTTTACAGGTTCCGTTTTAAGCTTACAGGCCTACATCCATCTTTTTCTCTTGCTTTGGACGTTGATTGAGATCATCGTTCGTCATGTTTAGATCTTTTGTTGACATGAGCCTGCTCAGTGCGTTTCTTGCCGGTGTTTATAGGAAGTCAAAGTTCACAGACGAACGCACTTGTAGGGATTTATTTAGTCAAAGAAAAATGAAGTTAAATATAACACACTGCCTCATCCACAGAGCACTAATAACATGCTATCCAGAGGATTTAGACAATAAGTTTGACATGTTGACATGTATCTTTTAGGAGAGGCTACACAGAGTCTTTCGTAAGGATAAGGAAGATGCTTAGCCTACGTTATTCTGTCGTTAGGCTCAAAAGGTGCCCACTTCATCTCAAGCTTCCATGGTTAGTATTTTAAAAAGTTTGGAAGCAGGGTTGCTATAATTGTAGAAGCGTTTTCTTCTGTTTGTATTTGAGGGTGGTGTTTGGTGACTATCTTGTTTTGGTTTATGGCCTAGAAGTGTATCTGTATACATGTCTTTGTAAGCAACAGTACGTGGATGGAAGAGGGCAGCGAAAAAAGGATGAGATGTGTCACTATAACATGGATGTAAGCAGAACAGTGACGCCTCTGGAACCATCAACAGCTGTCGAAGGATTGGTTCTGGATCGTTATTATCTGAATACACCTTATGTCTTACGTCATCCTTAAAATGTTACTTAGACCCTTAGGTTTGAAGTGACATAAGGAGTGACGTCAAGGTGACCTAAATAAATGATTATTTAGATCGCCCTGAGTGATATCCTTTTAGGAGCGGTAGAGTCAGTTGTCAATGCAAGCTTACAGACCGTTTTATGCAAGGAAAAAGATTGGGTTTGTAGAAGGGTTTGCTCAATTTAAAAAGTTTATGAACCTTTAAGGTATTTGAACAGTATATAATATTTCGTATATTTTCTTAAATGTCTTGGCTATATCAGTAGACATCATCAGCACTTCGTCCGAGGTGTGTCTATTTACATAGGAATTATCATCAGTAGGCCAGACACTTCAGTTCATAAAATTCCAGGAAAGGGGCTAAAGAAATAATGATGGACTCCTTGAGAATTCATTCTTTTTAGTGCGTTAGTCGTGGTCAGATATCAAAATAGCTTACTCCAAAATTTATGAGATTTGCTTTAGATCATCTCATAAGAGTAAGCAATCTGTTTATTAAGTGGGCATAATAGCATACTCGATCACTGATAAAATACAGGAATACCAGAGAAAACACGTGCATCAAAGCCAATTAAAAGTTAGCTTGACTTACGTGATCTTGAACTTGTTAGGAGCAAACAGTGATTAACCACTCAAATGTCACAGAGTGTGAATTATGCTAATATTTTTGAGAAGCGTTTGTAATCAGTTTGTTGAACGTAAGGACGATTCCAGCATTTAGGTGCATAATTGCAATATAAAACGTATAGTCTGGCAGAATTGTTTATCTTTCCTGGTTCTAAAGTTTGCTCTCTAAACATATATTTGTCCAAAAATGACATATTGAGTTTTTACGACTGTAAAACATTGAAAGTAGGAGAAGATTCAGGAAGTTTAAGGGAGACGTCTAAATATTGTCAATGAGAGTCATGGTGAACTGTAGACGTATCACTTATGAAGTGCAAGCTATTGAACATTGTATACTTCTTTGTCAGCTACTACGAAACATTTGTAGGCAATAAATCTAACAGTATATTTAAGGTAATGGCACGAATCGTTTTTTATCTTACCTTGAAATCATAATACCAGTTTTGATTCCTCGTTTTGCACCTTTCTATAAACCTCACTCACTTGAAGGTATAGTGTGTGGTAAACAGCCTAGAGGATCTCCTGATATTAAAATACAGGTGCGTCGTCTGTAGCAAATCAAGGGTAAAATCAGGACTAATATAAAAATTAATAGGGCTACGCGTCTTTTTAAAAAATTTCTTGGCTTTTTTTGGGCATACTCGATTTTGAGCGTAGCCATTTTGCCTAGCCAGGGTTAGCAATGTGCTTGGGAGAGGGAGCATATTTACAGTGGTGGTCTCCCGTTGCCTTCCACAACCTATAGTCTGTATATCGAGCTAGGCGAGATTCGAACCCACGACCTGTGACATATGATTCGGACTCCCTTACCGCTAGATCACGACGGCTTTCAAAAGTTAGTTGAGTTAAACTCTTAACATTCTAGATAGCACACGGGCTATATAAATGAAGTTCATCACAGCTCATACACACAATCATTGAAGACTCTTGTTCCTCTTAACTCGCCTAACAAAATCTCAATTCAACTTCAAAACTCTATGTAACCTAGGTACTAGATTATTAGGGTAAACCACAATTTCAAAACGACGAGAGACGGTGAGGGGTTCGTTGACAAACGGTTATTGTTGATTACCAGTAAGATATCTTGTACCTACCTACAAGTAGAGCGTGTGACTTTTAAAGCCAGTGACCGCGGGTTTGATCCATACGCTTTGAAGCTTTGGCACCTTTTTTACCAGAGTCATTTGGCCCATCCAGAGTGAGGTATTGGGAAGACGTAAACTGAAGCTGGATTGTACCTGTATATGGACAGCTCAGCTTTGCTATGTGTCACATTCTCTGACATTCTTGAAGACCGTATGAAGGGTATATGTGACTGTGGTTTACTCAGCCACTGTCATTCTAATTCGCCGAGTAGATTGCCGAGCTTTTCGAATGGTTGAGCAATCATAGTCGATATCGACGTAGATTCTATCCATCGTCACCTAATGAGTGTTAAATTTAAAAAATAATAGCATGTGAAATTTGTTTTTCAATCAGTTTTACAAGTCTCTTAAAACTCAGAGAGTTGTATGAAGTCGTCGTCAAATTGTATTCTAAGATTTTCACTTCTGTCACTAATTTTACTAACTTTACAATTTCACTGATTTGACAAATTTCACAAAATTCTTGCTCGACTTTGTTTAGTGTTAAATCACGTATCTCTATAGATGCCTCTGATTCCTGATAATATTCTAGAAGTGTATGGTAGAGTGGAGTCATTATTGCATAAGGTACATAAAACTTCAAGGATCTCACAGCGTTATGCTCAAATATACTTCTGTTCAAGAGCCGAAAGGGTGGTAAGCAAATTTTGTGCAAGTGTTCCCCTCCTAGTGTATGATTGCTTGATTAATAATTTGATTCGCAAGCTGGTTGCTTTTACTTTTTATTATCTTATTTCCTTTCCAGCAATTTTTAGTGATATGTTTCTTATGAACAGCTATAAAGCGCATAAAATTGTTATCATTGTTATTAGTATAATTATCATTACATATCACTTACCCTGGACAGTTTCAACTTATTGATCACCTATGTGTCAAAATACCTTCAACAAGGCTATAACACATGATCCAGTAGGTATATTTCTGTATGTTTCTTGCGTTATAATAATAAAAACTCACAACTATTGAGATTTCTATTAACCTTGGACTTGACAAGAACGCAAGAAATCGGATCTTTGTGATCTTCACAAATAATTCGCGCACAAGTTTATATTATATAAAAAATGATCTTTTCTAGCTTCCTCTTTGATGTTTCATGTGTATTGTTCTATTTACTGCCTTTATTTACTTCTCTGAGTAACAAAAAATTTCAGGTTTCTTTAAAAGTGAGCAAAGGCACATCTGAACTGTGACAAAAATTTTCTTTGATATAAGTCGTATATTATTTTATTATATAAATATAACATATATATATATATATATATGTATATATCATCCTGACAATATGTGCCAAGGTAAGTTCTTATGATGAAAATAAGGTAATTTTAGGTGCTAGGAAAAAATCACTTAGAACAATGATAATAATTCAGCTTTGACGATGCAAAATCTCCCACTTCTCTAGAATTTGCTCGTATTGTACTATGTACTCTACACATTTTTCCATTTCAAACTTTACCTCACTTGCCACAGACACACAGTGAATTCAGCTACATTAGAATTAAAATGCCACTGGCTGCCAAAACAGACTCAACTCTTGTGTACTCGTTTAACCGTTGTCATTAAACAGGACAGTATTATGGGAGGTAGGTTGTTAAAAATGGAATTTATTTTCCAAATGTTATCAATTAAGCTAGGCGACATTATTCTTCTTTATATTTAAGCTTTGCATAATTTTGCATACTATCAATCATAACAGCTATAGAAATTATAAAG
The DNA here is from genome assembly GCA_010016065.2 of Carybdea cf. marsupialis auct. non (Linnaeus, 1758). Classification (NCBI taxonomy): domain Eukaryota; kingdom Metazoa; phylum Cnidaria; class Cubozoa; order Carybdeida; family Carybdeidae; genus Carybdea; species Carybdea cf. marsupialis auct. non (Linnaeus, 1758). The sequence continues at coordinate 7,729 of JAAAKL020018850.1, forward strand.
AGAGATCTACAATATGTCCGTGGAAGAAAGAAAAATGCTTATAGATAGAGAAATAACAGATATTTAAACCATCTTTGAAAATGCTCCTTCCCTCTACAAATTCCTACATTCAGACAATTCTTTCAATTTTTACCTTGTTTCATAAACTAGAAAGCGGTACATATTTATTGTATGTCTCACTCACATATCATGTCACATCGTAGTTTTGCAATATGAGTCTTCTTTCTGTAATTGAAGGAATATTGAATTTGGTCCAATTATTCTCAAACTTCCTAAATTTAATACTTTCGCTGATTATTAAAGAGCTATGGGGAAATAAAGACAGGGGGAGTAAGCAGCTCAAAGCACCCAGATAAATGTTAATTTTTGCTCCATGTATAATGGAGACACATTTACAAAACGGGATCTTATAAGCTGAATGGGCAACGACGTTTCTCCTGGAATAAAAATAGTTTGAACTTTATCGTTCATGTTCAGAATGGCTTAATCAACATATTTTATTTTGCTAGCCGAGCTATATATTGCTATAGTCTTCACTACTACTAATTTGGCACTTAATGAAACATATCTTTATGCAGTGGATTGCAAGTGCAGAGAAACCCTTAACAGATTTTTTGATGATAAATGTTAAGGTACATTAAAATAGAAGCATTGCCTACCTAAACTTCTCCCTTCAATATAAAGCACTAAATCCTTCTTGATTTGAACTGACTAATACTCAGTGGTATTTCTTGACCCTGGTGGTGTGGTTCAATGAGTTAAAAGAAGTGAGAAAGGATGTTGAATTGGGAAAATTTGCAAAAACATGGTAAGTATTAAATGTGACAAAAATAGACATAAAATTTGATAGCACTGTAAATCTTGTTATTTATAGTTTTAACGGGTTTATATGCGGTGCGAAAGTGTGACGTCACGATTTTGAACATTTTTGAATTAAGGACAAAAAACTCTATTTTCATGTTACCCTATTAGTGAGAACGTCAATGGCAAAAAATAAGAGTGATGCCCTTTCCCAACACGGAAATATCAAGTTTCAAAGTTTTGAATCTTTCTTACAAAACCCTATTGTTTAATGCTGGTTCCTAACTTAAGGAAACAAGGAATATCAACAGAGTTTTGACCAGAGTTCTTTGAGATTCAAACGCCTCTAGTTTAAACACTACAGGTCTGCTACGTTTGGAAACAGCCTATTCCAAGCTTGCCTTTTGATATCTGGAGTCAGATTGTACTATTTCTAAAACTTTTGATTTGTGACGTCATCACTTTCCCACCGTACTTATACCACCTGATTTTCTTTATTACTTTTGTTCTTGTTTTTCTTTCTCTTTTCAATGACTGGTCCACACACAAGAGCCTGTGAACTTTCTTTTAAAAAAAATTGCGCCCCCTCAATTGAAATGGTCCTTTACTTGACAATGGTACTGGAGAATTGTCAACATATCATGTTGTGCTGTACACATGTGGCAAAACTGAAGAAACTTTTCTTTACTTAATTGTAGCGTCATAAATTTTCCTATTATCTCATTGAAAACATGGAGGCAAGTATAGAAACATGTTTCATTTTTTTCCAATCCCTTGGACGTTATCAAGCTTCGGTCTTGTTTCCGTACTTTTGCGCAGGCAATCTTAGAAAAGAAAAAAGCAGAGTTGGCGGAATGTTTCTTCTTGGTCAATAATACATTCTCCGAACTAGCCTCTCTGCGCCATTTGACTGCATTGTGGAAGGTCTAAATTAGTCCCATAATTCTGCCCGAAACTCATTGAAAGCTGCAGAGAATGGTTTGGATCCTCTTGGCGACATGCTTCATAGCCTTCTAGTATATTTTAAATCTGCTGATTTAAATCCTTTCTTCTCCAAAACACTTTGATATGAATATCCTTTGCCTCATCAGGTGTATTTTTCTTTCAACGCTGCTTGTTACCTACCAAAAGCTACGACTGCTCTTTCTGTCAAAGCTTTTCAAGCTCTTTCTCCTAATGGCATCATTTACCTGTTTACTTGAAGTCAGTCATAAAAATAAAAGATCCGTTTGTAACCATGGTTTAAACCCTTTGAATCAATACGTAATTAAGCATTGTCAAATGTGCTTCATATTATTGCCAAATCACAAAGCATCTAATTTCTTCCCTCGTCTTTATAAATCAAAAAATAAAGGCGGACAGTTTACGAAGTTTCTGTTGCTTTGCAAGCATTGTGAAAATGATCTCTGAGATTCTATTTTCAGTTTTCCTGATAGTGATTGCTTACAAGGCCATTAATGGTCTCATCCATGCTGATTGTAAAGAAGATCTTTCCTTATCAGGGAAGCTGAGAGAACTTGGGTTTCTGGAACGTTACTACC
>JAAAKL020018851.1:0-10070 GCA_010016065.2 Carybdea cf. marsupialis auct. non (Linnaeus, 1758)
CGCATTGGGCAGTAATGGGATAGCACTTGTGAATAGGCGGGGTTCATCAGCCCGCGCAAGATAGTCGAACTCCTTCCATTTTGCATTTTAAGATACATTCGCCATATTCTTAGTAAAATATTTCCACCATCAAATGACGAGTAGGGATTTTATGGATCATAGAGCAGGCAACACCGGAAATGAAGTACCTTGGTTAGTTTTATTTAAATAAAAAAGGAAACGAAGAAAAGAAAGCTGCATGTATAATATACATGTAGATTTGCAACCAGGTTTGTAGACTACACAGAGCTTTCCGATATACACAATTTCATTTTTCTAGCAACAACTTCAGCAGAAAACTACCGCTGAGATTGTGTCAGAAAGTTTCTCTGGTTTTTTCGAGCTTTAGCTTTCTATTTAATACGGTAAAATCTTAGTCTGAGTTCACTATTTTTTGCGAAGTCTAGTTGCGGAAGAAACTTTATACAGGATTATATCTTAGTGAGTTCGTCGTTTCTACATCACATCAGAAAGGTCAAAAAACGGGCATAGAGAATAGAAAACAGAAAAGGGAAACTGGTGCTGTACAAAATTTCCTAGCTACTAACAATATCGCAGTTTTCATCAATGCTTATGGAAGTTGAAAGGTCCTTTTTATCACTGCAGGGTCGTAGCAATGAGTACATTTCGGGGAGGAGGGGGCACAGACATAACTAAAACTGTGATGTTAGATATGGGGGAAACGGGGTGGGAAAGGTTACCAAGGAAGCACGGGAGATGCGTTCCTTTTCTAGCCTTTAAAGCTCACTCCAGAAAAATTAGTATTTACAGATCTTGTGCTTGGCAGGTTTCGTTTTCACATCATGTTTAGTAAAGTACTTCGTATTTGTAATAGTGGCTCGCTTTTTAGTGTGTATGTTCCAGAGTTTGGAAATGTGTTAACAATCTTAGATAACAGCAATGTCATGTGGACTAAAAGCTGTATTGTATTTGTCAACTTATCTTGAAAAAATTTGGAAAACAGAGATGAACTTGTCTTCCATCGAGTTTAGTTCTGACACCATCTGACAGTACCTACTACTCTCACCTACTAATCAGCCCTTTTATAAACCAAGCCAGCAATTCTTCTAGTATCCGAATGTTGGGTTCTACTTAAAGCAGACGAATGGTAGCCGCATGTGTGGCAGAGATGCGGATGGGAGGAATGCACAGTTACAGGATGAAGGAATAAAGAGATAAGGGTAAACGTCTGTGTAGCCCAATCAAGGAAGTGAGACAGTCCCGACTATGGGCGTGCATTGAACACATAAACCTCCGAAATGGCAGCAAAGTATTAGGAAAAAGAAAAAACAGAAAGGCAGAAGAACAAGTGGAAGACGGTTCTACAGAACGACTTGGCTGAGATGGTCGTGATTGCTTTTCTAGTCTTTAAGTACCAACAGAATGGTAAGGGAGAAAAAGGCCTACCCCATCTATTGCAGAACATGGGCCTCACAGATGCACAGCGTTAGCAAATTCTCATTAAGATGCTCGATACCGATTAGGACACTTTGAACATCTTGACTGTAGTTAAACAGCTGCAATGCGTATAGACAAGACACTGAATGCCTGGGTCACTACTGTGATGAAGTAGGAAATTGGACGCCCAAGAAAAAAAAAGCGAAGTCACCAATTTAGTTCTAGATCAGTCTCTTGAATATGTACTTTTTAATCAGGCAGACCAAGGTATGCCAAACGCGGAAAGGACGTCATATCTAGTATTGTACCGACGAGAATATGGTGCCGTGACTCCTTTAGGCCAGAAGCAGGGCTCCCCCCGTCCTCCCACAGACAATAAAAGTCAAACTCAAGCCTTCCATCCTCGAGGTGCATCCCCAGAGGTACTTAAATATTAAATATTTTGAGGGCTCACTGAACTAGAGGCTGATGTCACGAACGTGAGCTCTATGTTACTTATATGGTCCAAGGCAGCAGTTTCGCTTGTGCTGTAATTCGTAATGAGTAGGGTGTGAACAATTTGAAGAAAATATCTCTTTGATTTCAACCAATTATTACATCTTCTAAATAACTACCATTTTACGGTAACTGATGCACCAATTCTAATATCTACCATCATCACAAGTCCCTAAAATCGAACAGAATGACAACAGCTTATTAAGGAGCTTCGATCAAGAATACAGTATATTCAGTGTAAAATTTAAGCAGTGAGAAAAATAGACTCTTTCGCGAAGTCTAACTATCCGCAAATACACAGATTCGAGAAAAATTCTGTCCCTTCCAGCAAATATCACACACATCACCACTCCCTACGTACATTGTCACATACTTCTATGTCACGTTAGTTCTTTCTGTTTAGAATATTTAACTAGTGCCGCTCTCTTTTTATATATAGGAAGTTCTGCAACCGAGTGTGTGTAAGTTGAGCTGATGTTTAGAGGCAATGAGACAACAGTGCAAGAAAATTGTATTCGAATCCGTGTTTTCTTTCGTCTTTGAACGTGATCACACATCACAACGCTTCAGTCTTCTTTAATTTGGGTTGAGAAGAGTACATACAGTATGCGCATGCAATCTCCTCTTGGTGGCGAGATCTTTGAAAAACTGGCCGAGAGAGATGGGGTCGAGGTTTGAGCTATTACTGCTACTACAACTATCTTTCATCGTACCTCATGATAAGCAGTATGTCCATACATTCCAGGGAAAGAGAATATTTGTGCTGTCTGTCTACGCCGTTCTATCTTTCCATTCTAGCAGTGCTTGGAGAAATGGAATCTAGCCTCGAAAAAAGTTAACCAAAACTCCTTAGGCGAAGTTACATTTCGTCCCTAGCCATTTCAATCTTCAAAGATCCGTTAGTTAAGCAACTATACGGTTCTCTATTTGGTGCCATACTCGATTTCGAACGTAGCCTATTGCTCAGCCAGAGTGAGGAATGTCCTGGGGAGAGAGAGCATTTACTGGGGTGGTCTACGCTATGGCATGGTCCATACGGTATGCGCATGATTTATTATACACTGTTAAAAGAAATCGCTCAGCATTTGATTCTCATACAAAAACTCAGAAAATTACGTCGCTTTGTATGAAAATCAAGTAAAGCAAGAACTCTGTGGTAACATGTGTGAACGAAACCGACAGTCAACGGCTGTAAATCAGAAATCTGGAGTGGTGGGTTCGAATGAAAGAGACTTGCGTAAATTTCATATGCGGGAGATGTGGTGGGGGTTTTAAATGAGAACTGTTGCGTGTGAACGAAGAAGTACGTGCTTATGTCATTGCGAGTCACGTTTGCTAGGATGCATGTGTGTATGTGTCACAAGTAATATCCCCACAAACGTGGCTTGACTTGTATGTGTCACTGTGCGTCATTCGTGTGCCAGCGCATACGATTACAGGGTGCCTCTACAAGCGCTACTTTAAATCTCCGTGTTCATGCGCACTTGCGTGTTTACTAGTGTACACCCTTTGCAATGCACATCTGAATGAGTGGGTCAGCGCATGACAAAACAATCATACCTGTAACATTGCACCATTTTTCTATTTCTTGAAAAGTTGGAAATTGTGAATAGCGCCAGAATAGTATAATGATATGGAATATGCTGCCCTGCAAAACCTGTCCAGTAATTACTAATTTTCGTCTTTCATTTTTCTTTAATTCCTAAGGACATTGAAGGAATACGGCTCTAATTATTCAGGCATTTTGTATTTGGATGCTGACATCGGCAAATATGTATCTGGCCTAGAAACTGGCCAGTGCATATACATCTGTATCTGGTCAATGTATCTAGTTACTACAGGAGACTGATTTAGAATTTAAATACAACAAGACACAGGAACTCAAATAAAAATCTAAACGAGATTTGATCACTTCAATTTATTCTAAAACAATTTTAACCGTATGACGAGCAATATTGAATCAATACAATGCTGTAGGAACATGGAATACCGAGCTATATTTTTCATGTTAAAACATGTGGAGGGGGGCAGTGCCAAGTTTCAAGCCCGCATACAATCGGACACAAACATGTAATTCAAGCCAACACCATGCTTACCTTAACCTCTTGCAAGAAATACAACAGTAGTAAACAGAACAATTTATGGAATATGTAGTACAGACAAGGAGGAACAGATCTAAGTGACTTCGTTGGCTAAAAAATGGTGAAAGGTAATTCAAGGTGAGAGAACAAAGGCGTCTATTATCAGGTCCAACCCTATTCTATTCAGGCGTTTTCTCCTAATATTCTGCAGGAGACGGGGAGATGGGGAGACATCGTGAAAGTTTACGGGCGGGAACGTTTGCCTGACCTTAGGTTCATAGGGAGCAATTGCCTTTCACATTACAATTAACGCAATGTTCCTTCAAATCAAGTCCAGCTCAAAAATATTATAATATAGGATTTCTGTTGTGATTTTATGTACTTAAATTTAAAGGCTCGTACATTTATAACCTCAATACCTTCCCCAAAAATCAAACATATCTTCCATATCATGAAAAAGGAATGTGGGATAGTAATATTTCTACTTTATAAATGTATTGTTTGAAACTCGAAAGCCTTGACAGCATATAGAGACAAAGGATGCTGTGACGTGTCCTTTCCTCAGTATTGAATTTCTTGAAAGGACGGGTCTTACTTTTGTAGATACCGTTATTCATATTTTCAGTGCGATATATACTTTCATGCATCTTTATCTTCCCCCTTAATCCATTTTTCGTACCAGATAAAGATTCTCGCATCCACATAGAAAAGAAAATTCGACTAACACATTGATAACTACCTCCCAGTGGGCGCAAACGAACTAAAATGCATTTCTAGACGTGATTTCGAGGGGGAGGGAAAACGCTCCTATAAATGTTTCAATACTGTGGCAACATCTTACAAATATGCACTTGAATCGCTTCAACAAGATAACAGAGGGGGGCTCAACTAATATTACTGATTTGACGTGATCTAAATCTCGCGTATTTTTATTCTAAGAAAAATTCAGTACGAAATTAGCCTTAATGCACATAATTCGTATTTCCCAGCAACAGATCTGGGCCAAAGTCATGTAAATTAAGGTCGGCTAAAAGGCAAGAATAGTATATTGCATTGTCGCATCGACGTCAAGCAATATACAGCTGCACGCCTGGGGGTGGGTAGGTGGGGTGGGTGGTTGTAGCAACAAATATTAAACCTCCATTACTATAAGGAGAAAGCAATGTTCTCAGTCTCTCACTTCTGCCTACTGGTCAAGCGAGTTAAGTACTCAAACAGCAAATCTACTTGCTATAGTCGGCGATATTTAGCACAGATAGATAACAACTTAGAAATAAAAGGGTTTTAAGAGTTAAGAGACGTTACAGCCGCGAAATTTACTAATAGCAGGGACGGGGGAAAACGGTTACTTTAATCCTAGGAATACAAAACGGAATTTTCCTATCCGGTCAACACCTTAATGAACGTTGCTTTATCATATAAAAACTATCTTTTCAATTATATAAATATCGCTTATAACAATAATTTATTTTTGTACTTTGGAAATGCAATTTGAGGTTATGCTTCAAGGAAACTATAATTTGGAAAGGGCCAAAATCCATGATTGATTCCTAACTCTTAGAATTATTCTACAATACCCTTACCCGTTTCGATTTTCGATTCTAGTTTACAAAAATACAGAAGATATTCAATAAATGACGTCAACATTAAGTGAAAAGTCATATCACGCCAAAAACGAAAAGATTTCTAATTGGAATACATTGACATATTTTACATTACTTGCCTGTTTTCTTCCAATGGCTCCAAAAAATGTTTATAATCCATGTACAGGATACTTTATTCCTAACATCTTTCTCAAAAATATACCCACAGAAGTGTTGAATACTGTTTAATGATCACTGAAAGTGTTCTTGAATAACTTTAGCGGACCTTGCATTATTAAAATCAAAAGGTACTTATTCTCTTGACGTTGTCAATGAGTGGAAATGTAGACAAAGTGTATTAGTAGAACTTCAAAGCGTACTTGGCCATTCCATATCATCTATATTTTGGTTCCTATTCCCCTCCCCCCACCTCGTTTATCACCAATGTTGACTTTCCATCCGGTATGACGTTCTAACATTCATCAATTTGTCCCATAATTATTTTCTCATATTTGTCATATTACGATACAGCGATTACAATCTAAGTGCTGCAACTGTAACTCGTTTCCCAATATCAAATTTAAGAGCCCCCGACTCTACGAGTCTTTTTCCATTTCTTGTTTCCCAATCAAATTTCCGACCATGGGTTAAAACTGAAGGTAATCGAGCCCAACACTCGATTTTCTTCTTGGCACAATCAGCTTTTCTCTCGCAATCTTATAAATAGCTGTACCTTGTGCTATACACATAACGCAAAGCATAGGTGTCAAACAAGGGTTTAATATCACTCACTCCGTCTACAACGAGCTAAGGATTTGATGAACATTCTTGAGTCAAAAGGGTGACCGTGTATTAAACTGTTACAAAACAGGCAGCTTGTGTAACAAAAAATATACAAGAGCTGATAAGGCAATGTGGATAGACCAGATGAGGTTTACTTGCAAAACATAAAAAACCTTCTAATGGTTACGACTAAAGTTGTTTATCGACTACTAAGAGTGCTTTAATCGAGTGTTTATAGAGACGACGGAAAGTCTAACAGCGGGCGATTGGTTCAAGATTTACCGATAAAACGATCAAAATAAATACTTAGGTAGAAAAACTGCGCATTAAAGATATTTTAAGTCAAGTGTGCAGCTCATTTCTTCGGTTGCTTTGCTTCAAAAGGCTTCCCCTTTTCTTTCCCGCGAAGTCTCATGCCTACAACAATGGGATAGGAAATGAAACTGCGATGTACTTTCAGCAAGTAGGAATAGAATTAAAGTAAAACCGATTGATAATTTACTTTTCGCCAATCAACGCCAACAAATAACACCGCATCTGCACCAAATGTTCATCCAATTAAAATACTAAGCAATCATCCTCATCGCTATCTATCAATCAATGAACCGGCTCGTGAAACATTCGGCAAATCAATCGACTCACCATTTAATTCATAAGCTGAGCTAGCAGATGTCAATTAATCGACAAATTAAGTTTGTCACATGATTTCATCAAGGAGAACGGCATTCACAGGTTTAAAATAAGGCGAGTTACTGTTCTTTCTCGGGCTGCAATGACATCTTGACATCTCATTGGGCCTTTTCGGTTAACCATTTAGCTTCAAGAACACTGATCGGTCACAACAACACCAATCTGGCAGTCAGAGTTCTGATTGGTTAACTTGTAAAACACAGTCGGGTGAATAACTTCGTTGATTCCCTTTTCAGGTTATTTTCAGACGATTTAATACTCTGAGGAGTGTCAGACGAAAAAAGCTTTAAATACCAAATGAATTCGCTATTTCTTGCAGTTTCATTATTCTGTACCATCAACAAACTTTTGACACCATTCTCAAAAGTGGCCAATAATCTCATGCAATGCATCATATTGTTTAAAACCAAGAGAGCGAACTCTTAATTTCGGATGTGAAAACCACCGTGGTTTACTCGAAGTTAACTTCAATAGACTAAATACTAAGATGAAAAGCAACGAGTCTGTTAAGAATCCATTTACATTTTTCTACAAGGTGCTACAGGGGCTCCACACAATCACATAATACGGGGCTACCTATAAATAGAATTGTGCCTTCGTGAAACGTATCTCTAAGGACCCCGGCTGAGTTTTGTGAGGGAGGAATCTACTTTTGATGAGTACGTAATGATCCAGCTTATAATGCTAAGATCTAAACGCACGGAGCTTTCCGCAGACCAAATTTTATTGCGTCGTAGGCATTGTTTCTTTAGAAAATGTTCCCTCTTTCTTCATATCCTGACGTATTGAATCTACATCTAAGTTTTGTTCGAAGTGTCGACCTTGTTCTCGTGTAAAGATACTACTCTACTACTTTTCAGTAAAGAGAACTGAAGTAACTAATAAAATTGTTCTCTTAAGCCGGATCTCCACTAGGCGGAAAAAGTAGCCGCTATCACAATTTTCCAACGCTACATTTCCAGCCGCTACGTTTCGCGCGATCTACACGTGGTAGCGGAAAGAAGGAAGTAGCGCGAGGCAAACGATGCAGAAAATCTAAACTTCGATGAAATGATGTGATATGCTATGTGCTTTTTGCTTCTTAGTAGCGGTATTTTATATCGACACGCACTAGAACAGAAAGGAAATAGAACACAGCTTAGAAGTGGCCTCCTGGTACGACCTATTTATGAAAAACGGGAGCCGGCTGAAAAGTGCAATTTATGAGTGCATACAGCAGGAGACAAACTAATCGAAGTGCCTTAGACAATAGTTATCTTTAACATACATTCGACACTATCACACGCGTCTCAAGATTGCCAATATCATTGTACTCGGTGAACCTGATCATCATACGGCTTTGTCACCAGGCCTTGTCACCACTCGTGGTGATTGTACCACATTACCAGCTCAAAATTTTATCGGCTCAATCTAATAAGGTAAGCCTATGCTACATAATAATATCGTACATTCTAAACTTAATATGCAGTTTCGCGCCGCAGACTGCCGATAATTCCAGTATGTTTACTTGTTAGGGGTTATCCACATCATACGCCACGATGGCTTCATCAATTTCATACTGCAGTGAGAGGAACATGTATAATTCTATTTTAGTTGAGATATGTCGTACAGAGTAATAAAGTTTGAATCGTTCGTTTTCACCACAGCTAGTTTCTTCTCTATCAACGGCAGGGAGAGGTATAGCTGTGAAATGCCCGTTTACATTTTCTCGCGATTCGATTGGTTGGTTTCATCGGCTATCATCGAAAAGTAGAAATGAGTTCTACTTTTCGACCCGCTACGTTTTCCACGTGGGCTACAACGTTACTGCACAAGAATTATGGGTAGAGGCGGAAAATGTAGCGGCTACCATGATTTTCCGCCTAGTGGAGATCGGCCTTCAGAGTAAAGCTAGTTCCCTTCGACTTGCTTTTTTTTCAACGCACTTAATAGACCAGTTTCTCAACTATTTAACCAAGACTGACCTGTGCTGATCAAATTTCTAGAAAAATTTCAAGCAGTAAAGGAGGATATATATATATATAATGAACATATCTTTGGGTAAAAGGTCCCTTCCCTCTATAATAGCTAATATCTCAAGACAAATTGCTGAAAAAATAACATTATCCACGTTTGACCCCCTTGATAAATTCAATAGCTTCACTTCACCAAATTATGTTTTTATCTTGATGTGTTCTCTAAAAATACAGCTAAATAAAGGCCTTCTGTGGTTGTTAAAGAAGAAGGGGGTAAATCAGCTAGAACAGAGACGTGCAGGATTTGCAGTGAAAAAGATAGGATTTCCACGAGATTTCTGTTAAAACAAAATATTTTCTTTATTGGGTATGATCATTCCCCCCGATTATTTTAAAGCTATTTCTTGACATTTATTAGAATTGCAAGTTTGATTGATGCTGCGTTTACTAACTATCTAATCCGTTTGGCTTAACAAAACATCTTCACATAACACCTAATGGATCATTATGAATATTGCAGGATTTGTTTCTGACGTGAGGCTACATTGGCAGAAGCAAGATGCTTACCGCTGATAATGGACCGAGGATTTCATAACAAAGGAGCTTAATATTCTCTTATGCTAGTGCTTCAAATATATAGGCATGATGTTGCCTTTGTGTCACTATTGGAAAGTTGGGTAACCGTAGTGATCCAAAACCACGACTAGCTAGTAAACGCTTGCTGTTCTCGAAAATTACGTTTCTATTCCCCTACGTGTACCATTTCAGCCTTTCTAAGGCTCTCTTTTAAGTCTTCTGTTGGAAAAAGAATCGGTGTAAAGGCTTATTTACTACGATATCGAAGTGTAATTCACTCTGTTCCAAATCAAAAAATAAATCGTCTTCTTCTTTCGCGATTAGTAACTACTTCCATTTTGCCGTAACTCGACTATTTCCACTTCAACCACATACCATTTCCATCCTTTTGATCATCATTAGGAAGAAAATTGGTTTATCGGCAAACCTTATGTGTAGTAAGACGTACAGACTTCCATGAGAAAACGTAG
>JAAAKL020018852.1:0-10070 GCA_010016065.2 Carybdea cf. marsupialis auct. non (Linnaeus, 1758)
TTTTTAAAGTAAGTATAAGATAAAACAAATGCTTGCTTCCAAGTCATATCAAAGTGGTACTGCTCTGATATCAACAAGAATTAGTTGCTTTATGATTTTAAACAAACATGCTCTGCCACGTCATGAAACATTAAATAGCAATAGATAGTCCCTTGACACACTAAATCACCAGATCTAGTCAAGCTATCATGATTAAGGTTTTCTTTGGTGTATTATCCTTTATTACATGCAGAGCCCATTTGATGCAAATAGAGGTTGTTTCTACCTTAATGATGGCACCTGGCTTCTTTTTAATTTGAAGCTTAGCGATCACAAAACAGAGAGAAGTTAGAAAATAGCATAGCTTACATTATCTTAACAATCTCCATGAAGCGTAAAGTTTATCTTAAACGCATTATTTTTACAATGTTATCAAAAGTGACTTATCACGTTATCAGGTCCTCTCCTGAAAATCTCACACCTTCGGCATAGATAAGAAAGAGTTAAGACCCGTTTGACGTAAGATTAACTAAATACGGTCAGCCAATTTGTGACATGCGTAGAAAGACGTACACACTCGCTCACATTATATGCAACAAGTGATAACGATCATCTAAGAGTTCTCAGGATTGACAATGAAAATGTGCATAAACTCTTAAAACTTTCTTAGCATTACCTATGTAGCCTCGTCAAAATTTTAAGCCCTGTCATCAATAAAATGTTGCGAAACTAAGAAATAATTATTACTTATAAATTCGGAACCTGTCCATGTGTGAATTGCCCATGCTATCCAAATTGGAACACTGGGTAAAATTGTAGTGTCTATCTGCAATCAACCTATACTATTCTTGCGTGAATAACGAACCCAAATATATTTGCAGGAATTAAAGCCGTCAGCAAATAAACAATGTGATACCTTTCTCCTATGGAAAGCTGAGTAGTTTCCTTAACGTTTATTACAAGGAACTACGTTTCATGAAAACAAGGAGTAGCAACACCTGCAATCATGAACTATAGGCTTACCTATAAGGGAACAGAACACGAAGACAAGGGAAGAAGATTTCAAAATGCTTCCTTGATAGCTTTGGTTCTTTTTAGCTTTATGTTATACTAACAGGTAGTGGGCATGCATTGCCTCAACAGTGTCGTGCAATGAGGTAGCAAGTCATCTCCTTCTACCCACTGGTCTCAGGGTACATATTAGGCGATTACTTACACCCTCATGCACCCCTAGCCAGGGTTACAATGAAGCCCTTAAGAGTGGAACATGGGGATAAAACACAACATTCAATAGCTGGTACGGTGGATGTGGGATTGGATAGATTTGTCGAACAGGGATATACTGATCCATGCACAAGAGACTCATCCATTAAGGAGAGTCACGTGCGTCAGATGACGCCCAACCGTCAGCAGGCTACTGTTTGCAACCAGCAGAGGAAGGGAGTCGGAACATGGAATGTGAGAACAATATTTCTAAAAGAAACGCTGCAGAATTACTTCAAAAAGATACATAGGTTAGAGATGAAAGTCTAGGGGAATAAGAAGAATGATGGTCAAACTTAAGTGCTAAAAAAGTAATGTAAGAAGATATGATATCCATTTATTCAGGAGGAGGTAAACATGAACATGAAATTGGAATAAAATTGGGGAGAGTTTTATAAGATAGTGGTTAATATCAAACAGAGTCGATATTGTTAAGATCAAAGGATATAGCTTGCTATATAGTCATCGTACATTACTATGCAATAATATCGTACTGATGATCAATTGGTGATTTTTTATTCGCATTTAAAAGAAAACAAGAAGTATTGCAAATCGCAGGAAGCAAATGTATAAAAGGAGGTGTTAGGTAGTGAATGATTACAAGAACAAATTGCAAGTGGAATGTTGCTGGTTAATTTAAAGAGGATAGGGCGCCAATATAGCACCTACAAAGAGTTGCAAGAACACTCAAGAAACCTATGCACATGGAAAAGAACAGGAGAAAAGTGAGAAATCAGATATATTACGTCACAGTCAACAAAGGTGTCGAATTTGCAACCCTCAGAAAAGACATAACATGGGACATAAGATCAACAACAATTTCAAACTGTGCCACATGGTAGTTAAACTAAATAGACACAAAAGAAGAAGCTAACAAAGAAGTTAGATCTTTATGAAAAACTGCAAGACAAAATGCCATTAAGGTTTGAGAATAGATTCAACACACTTCTTACTCAAGTGTTGCAGAGTGTGACACAGAGAAATTATAGAAATCAAAGCAATGATGGATGGCTCACAAGATCTTAGACTTGATGAAACAGAGAAGGAACACTAAATGGCATATGAATGAGTGAAACAGACTTCAGCTGCAGATCAAGAACAAAATGGGACGAATTAAAGGAAGGGTGGCATACTGTAAAATACAAACGATAAAGAGTTGGAGAATCTAGGAAAGAAGTACAGTCAAAAGGTGCATAACAAACTCAAATACCTGACGAAGAAAGAAGAAAGTAAACAACACTAGGTGAATAAATGCAAAGGATGTAATCATATTGATGTAAAAGTAATAGGTGACGTGCAGATGGACAGAATACATATCAAAATTGTACGGTGCTAACAGAAGAGAGTTACCGTTGCTTTCCAGACAAAAAGAATTTGTCTTTTCATTGGGCCTTTTCCGTCAACCATTCAATTCACTGATTGGTCAAAACAACACCAATCTAGCAGTCAGAATTCTGATTGGCTACTTTCAAAACACAGCTTGCTATAAGTTTTATTAATTACTTCTCAATCTGAATTCTGACGATGTTATACTCTGAGGAGTGTCAGATCAAAAAAGCTTTTTAGTACTAAAATGTTTTCCTGTTTCGTGCAGTTTTATTTTATAACGAGAAGATTATGAAAATATGGATCATATGTAAAGTGCAAAATTTAGACGAAAGAATCAAAATAACATGAGATATGCTGATGACAAAGCACTGTTAGCAGACCCTGACAAAATTGCAAGCTATTTTGTATTAAGTCATGCAAGAAAGTGAAAAGTGGGAACCAACATCGACTGCTTGAAGACCTTTTGCTTATCAGTAAGTAAAAATGCTACTCTAAAATGTGAGCTTAAAGTACATGATGAGATTGTGGAACAGGTTAAAATTTTTAAATGTATAGTAATTCGTACCGAAGCATTATCAAAACAAAGATTGTTCTTCGCAATAGGAAGCTAAAGGTAGCAAAAAGGCCGAGGGTTTTGAAGTGTTACGTGTGATCTGCTTTGATGTTTACTTGTGAAGCATGGATTATTAGTATAAACGTGAAGGAATTCACAAAGGATTGATAGAGAAAAACATGGCTCCCGTGTACAACTCTTAGGATATCATAAAAAGACGGAATGACAAATGGTAAAGTGCCAAGTTTTGCTAAGACCAAGTGAGCATTGCACCAAGGCTTGTCCAAGAGACAGCTACATATATTTGACTATGCAATGAAATGAGGGCATCTAGAAAGCAAACTGATGACTAGTATCGTAAATGGAAGAAGATCTAGAGGAAGGTAAAGAGAGAAATACTTGAAATCTGCACTCCAGGTAATTGAAGTGTATGAAAAGAGGAGTGAAGCAGAACTAATTAGATTAACATCAGATCGGAAGTCATGAAGAGTCATGATAGTTAACATCTGTGAGTACAAAGCACCCTGAAGAAGAATTATGATGGTTTGAACTTTGGAAAGATGAGAGCAACTTAAGAAAGAGAAAACGTGACAAATATGGTGTTCAAATATGGTGTACAACAAGCCTGAAAATAGGAGCAGTATCTCTCGGAACGTAGCTCGGAACGACTCACCCCATGATAGACATCTACCATCTATGGTGTACTAAATTAACAACTCAGACAACACAGCTTGGGTTCTATAGAAAGACATCAGCATCTAGAAGCACTTAATTTAAGTTAATGATTCCCATGGCTATTTATGATTTGGTCGACTATTATTTGGTAATCGTTAAGGCGCTACTTTAAACATATTATATTAAAACCTCGGCAACAACATAAAACATTGATTACTGATTAATTGTTGATTCGATCAGAATCTGTTTCCAGTTGCACTCATGAGTCTGTGTTTACTTTAATCTTAAAATACGGCATTTGGGTGATAAAAGCATCAGTGTTACAATGAAGAGACTAGCAAATAAATGTTGATTGGAAAGAGTAGCGTTACGATAGTTTGATGGAATACAATGCAATGCTTAATTACTTTCCACAGGGACAACTTCAGCTGCAAGGAGCTTCACATGAAATAGATTTATGCCTTAGGGAGCCCGGAACTATTGTAAAAGTATTTAAAAATACTAATCTTACATGCTGAGTTCAATCCCTCATTGCGATTTCTTTCTTTTCAATATCCTCGCCGGAGAAAGATTTTCTCGCATGACGAATCTTTCTTAGCACTGGTTTCTGTGCACGGTGCAATTTTCTTATTGCAAAGATTGTGTTTGTACACTCGATTGACAATAACAGCTACATTATTAATGAAATAGACCTAAGGGTACTTGGAATCTGCTTAAGATCAATAGACATTAAGTCTATTAATAGATATAGATTGTCTAGTATTAGAAGTTCCACGAATTATCAAGGACAAAGCGAGAAACTTAGCAAAGAGCAGCGCTTTGCTTTAATACTTTGAAGGTTTTAAGGGGATCTTATCTCATTTCAATTGCTGATTGTGTCGCAACAGTTTTTTTCTTCAAATCTTTGCAAGTCCTAGTTTGCTGTGTCCGCTCGGCCTTCTTCTCGCTGCGCTGTATAGCGGATATGCGTTGGGCCAAAACTTGAGACGTCCTACCACCGTGCCGTGCTCTGTACTGGCGTCGATAAATTACGTTACTTAACGAGTGTAGTGGTAAAACGTCTGTTTTGGTCTTCGGTAACATTTTGGTGGTGGTGTACACTACCCGTAGCTTGCAAGAGCCGTAAGTGCTCTCCATCGAGTGTCGAAAACTACGAATAATCTTGTCCGAAGAATCGGCCAGCCATCGTACTCGTAAATAGACCGACATTTCTCTGGTCCAAACTTTCTAGGATCATTTTGCTTTGAATTCATGTTGCGAATTCATCACTCTACGACGCTATCAGTATAACCGTTGCTCTGAAATATTCGTCTAATGACATTAAGTCCACTCTGAAGTTTGCTTGGACGGCTGCCCAATCCTTATTATTTAAAGGTGGGGTTTTTTGGTGTTTATTCTTTCTATTTATCTACTTTCCATCCACTTCCTTATCATTCTTTTTTCTGTTTTTTTCCTCTTTTTAATATGTTGAATATGTTTGTACTGTTGTTGTACCAATGTAAAGTAAATATCTGCTCCAATAAAATCTTGCTGTTCCCTTCGTAATGGGTGAAAACAGGATGATATCCACAATGTTGAAGCTTATTTGTCTGTAAAGTTACAGAATAAATATATGGCACTGAAGTTTTAAAAAAATATTATCAATATCATCTTTATAATCTTTATTAATATGGTAAATGTATAGTTATTGCTTTTCAAGTGAATAAAAACTTTCTAAAGTAAATTTTATAAAGGAACTTCATAAAACTCTTCCTTCTGTATCAAATAGTGATGTCTACAATAGTGACTCAAATAACACAGACCGGATTATCACAGCATACTTGATATCATCTTGAATTCTAAGCAACTAGAAATCTAAATACTATCGTACTGATTCTTTTACCGAATCCTACACGTTGGACTATAGTAACTTTCCAAGTTACGTACGTCTGTGATAAATGTATTTGTTTTTATATTACTATCAAGAATAAAATTCACCTCGAGTAGCACATTGCTACCCTCGGGTTCTCTTTTCTATTTTCACTTTGTCTGTTCTCTGGTTGTATCATATTGAAGAGGTATTAATTGTGTGTATTAAGTGAATACAAGTAAAATTTTGTGCTTAAAGAGATGTAAAGATGCATTTGATATGGATAAGTATCATCATTGATTGATTACTGTTGTTTGTGATACTGCGATATTTATAACAATTCCCGCAGAAAATCCATGAAAAAGAAAACTAGCTGCGTGCTACGTCTGCAGTGTTTCATATGTGAAGCCTATTGCTTTTCAAATTTGTGGAGGGGATATAGCCTTCCTATTCCTTTTGGCATCGGGGGCCATGTAAAAATATTCAAACAATAAAAATCTCCTAAATTTCCTTAATATGTAGTACGTAAACTAGATAAGTTGTAAAAGTGCTTAGAAAATTAGTTGTAAAAGTGCTTAATACATTTCGTTACATTCTTACTTCAAGAAATTGAGAGAATCGTAGAAAATCACACTACTAAAAAGATAGTTAAAGAACAACAGACAAGGTATTTTGACACGTTTCTATAGCTTTTTTAGCATCATTTTAGAAAAAAGACTGATGTGTTTGATGTCAAATTTCTGTTGGAAATATAGAAACAATGGCTTTTGAAATAATCATCATTATATAACCGGCCCTCGAAATCAAAGATAAAGTTTATCAGAAAACAATATTCACCTTGGAAAATAGCTCCCAACTACCTTAAGGCCATTTTCTAGACTTTTCTGGAGACCAAACAAGTTAGAGCATAGTTCTGGAGAGCATAACAAGTTAGATATTTTGAAACTGTGACCAAAAAACCCACAAAAATTATCAAAGGCATCATACGAATCTTAAAATGTATTTCTCGACGCAAAAAAGTTACCCCCAAATTAGTGAGGTAGTCAAAAGTTAGCAAAGACCAGTCAAATGTGTTCTTACCCCTAACAAGTACACACAATATAACAAGAAGGCACACGGTAGCCAACTAGGCCTCGTTTGTAGCTACGTGCTAACAAGTGGATGAATAAGGTTCTGTTACCAATAAAACTTCAAAACAATTGCTTTTGGATCCTTGCAAACGTCTACTATTCCCTCAACCAATGAAATATCTTTAAGGTGCAATTCTATTTCAAAACAAATATATTGTTCGATTCATGCAATTACTGAAACGATGAGATCCTGGCATTTATGATTTGGTTTATCTTGCGTGACTATCCATCTCACTTCATTTCACTTGTTTCATTGAAAGGCATGGTCGCTTAGAATCAAAACTGATCTTATTCAGTTGCTATGGTAACTTACAACCAGAAAAATACTCAACGAGTATGTAGCCTCTTTTGTCATCTTTATGAAACTCTTAAACAAAGGATATTTTTCTAAAATGCAACATTTGTTCATAAATTGAGTCTTTAAAAACTAAATTTTATTTAAATGACAACGAGAGGTTCTTGTGATTTATCTTACGTGATGTACAGATGTGGTTTCGTAACTAGGTATTTACGCAATTATAAAACTGTAAAATGACAATGTGATGCACCTCCTCCAGAGTTTATTCGCCGTCGTTGTCCTGATCTTCTCTTTTCAATGATATACATGTTATATAGGTTTTAAAACAGATTTCACAATTTCATCGTCTGTCCTACCAAGCCAAGTGTTACTCCACTGTCGATATTGTTCAACGTTAAGAAAATCTGATTGTGCCTCTGCCACGTTTGCGTTTTCTGAGAATTTTATGTGTAAATATAAGAGGGCATGAGCTATATTATGGTTTTGGTAGGTTCCAGGTCAACTCTGATATAGAGAACCAGGAGAGACATATTTCACATGATCTGTTTCCACTTGAAGCCAAATGACTGGCGTAAGAAACTACATGTTTGGGCGGAAGAATTTGTAAGCAAGATATTAAAGACTGGGGCTTCTAAAGCTGTGGAGCTAGGAAAGACCTTCGTATCTCAGAAAATCTAATAGAAATATCAAATCTGTACCATACTCAGCTTTTTAAATTATCTTGAATATATTTATAGTTTAAAAGAAAACTACATTTCCTCTCTACACTCGCCTCGTTATTTGCACCTACTGAGATTATTCATAAAATATTTTAAGTTTTCGATAATAATGTTTACACTGTAGAAAGCGGGAAAACAGTTCCAAGCAGCTGTTGAATCAATGTTCTCCGCTAATCTACATGCCCAGGAGTTACCATGACGTTGGTCGTAGTGGACGTTTACGGAATGAAAATAAGTAGAAATAAATCTCACTTTTAGTACCTTTGACAACCAAGCATTGGATACGCATTTTGTCCGAGAAAATGGGTATTAAAGGAAGCAAGCTTGATGAGTGCATGTGCACAATACTTGGTTTTGAATAGAGTAGCAAGATGTTAAAAATGGTAACAGATGGAAGCCTGAAAACTCATGTACGTTTCCACAATGAAGCTTACGTTTAAGAGGGAAAAGGTAAGTATCTGTGGGTGACAAATCGAAATGCTACAAATTGAGTTTCTGGGACTGAAAGAAAGTTATCTTTCTTTTTTTTCGGGGGGTGGGGGAGTGTGTAAATCGATTACGTGATCTTGTAAACGTTTCCCATTCATTACGCTGTAACTCATACTTTCTGGTATGGAATATAATAGGTACAATATGTTATGAATCAAAAATGCAACTTCCTTTGATGAATTGTTTAATATTTTCGGCAAATCTTATGAAAATATCGATTATTCTCTCATGTCTATTTCATCACATAGATAATGAAAAAGAATGTGTTTGAAACAAGATTTTCTTTATTACAGAGAAAATCAAGGTTTACTACAGTTGAAGACAACTACTATCCTTAGTGATCTAATAAGAGCGTATCAAAAGGTGGAAAGGGATTTATGTGCTTTAAGGGTAAATTCCCAGGTACTTGGTCAATTTCAGTTTAAATATATACTAGAGAAATAGAAAAGTATGTCACACACGGTATCCCGTTTTCTATTTCTCTAGAATCTATTCAAACTTATAATTTGAAATCCTCTGTTTGGGTGAATTTCAACTGATATCACTTCTGGACATGAATGGGAAAATAGTATTTTGAATCATAGCGAAGCAAATCATCTGTTTTATCAGGAGTAATGGATGCATTGTTGAAAATATACAGAAAGTTGGAATACCACAAATATCAATTATGGTATAACATGCATATTCCATTTAGGAGGAAAGCCGAAAAATGCAAAGGAATGCAGATCAGATTTGGGGTAATATGGTTTGAGCTTGCAAACGCCTATGAAGCACAAATCCATGCTATGACAGAAGATGTAATTGCATATTTCTGGTTCCCCAAAGAAAAACGCAAAATTTTTATGGGAGATAACAACAAATTCAACATGAGATTAACAGTTTGAAAGTTTGCAACAGACTTGCAAGAGCTAGAAAAAGGGATTGAAGCAAGGTGCACAATATATGTTCATCCTGGAAATGAAGATGAAATAGAAGTCAACAGATATAGATATGATGGTGACGGCGTCACCAGTATTGAGTGTATTCATGGACGATATCATAGTTATTCAAAAAGCGTAAAGGATATCAAAAGAGTGCTGGAAAGACTTTATTTATTAATAACATGGACAAGGATGCAATACAAAGCAAAGAAGTCTAAGAGAGGTACTGTTTCTAAAGGAAAAGTGAAAGGGATAAGTTACAGCATTGAAGGAGACCGAATCCTGAAGATGAAGGAAGAACTAACAAAAACTCTTTGTAGATGCTGCGACAATGGATTGAGTGATAGACATAAAGGAATGGAAATATTCAAACAGGCACAATTATGGTTTAAGGGCAATAAATAAGATCAAGCGGAGCGAAAAATTTAAAGTATGGTGCCTGCAATATGGCGTGCATCCATGTGGACGCTAATAATGACTGAGGTGGGAGGATCCAGAGGTGAAAGAATTGAACAGAGATGTAGTGCATATATTAGGAAATGGTTGAAACTACCAAGTTAGGTCAACAATGCTGCAATATAAGGTATGAACTACAGCTGACACTACACATCCCACCAATTTTGAAGAGTGCAAGACAGGAAATGTGAACAGTCGTGATGCTTCGATACTCAAATGATGGTAGGATACAAGGTAATCATGCCATCCACGTAATCAGACTTTATGCAGCAGTGTATAATCGGATCTACTCAAGGAGGAAAAAGTGGGTTTGTTGTAATAGGTTATGAACGGTTTCATGTATTCAATTCAAACGAAAAGCGAAATACTGTCGTGAATGAAGTAAGGTGGGTTGAGGAAAATCAGTACTT
>JAAAKL020018853.1:0-10070 GCA_010016065.2 Carybdea cf. marsupialis auct. non (Linnaeus, 1758)
ATTAATGGTGGTCATAATAAAAATAGCTTTCTATAAATGAAAATTATCATTTTTCATTATATCGAACTAAATCCTTTTTATAAATTCTGTTCCAAAGATTTCCAAGCTTCGCAGTTTAGTCCTCTCAGTTTGAACTTGTGTAACCGCGATTTCTAAAAAGTGACTTTCTTCTGGATCAATGATCCAACAAAATATTGAAAAAGATTTTAAGAAATTACCTGTGAGAGTCACAAAATTGGTTGCCAATTTGGCTGGAATTTTCGTCATAGAGTTGAAAGACAGATCGCATTTTGATAAGTCCGTTTGACGCATTAAGTGAAAAACAGCATCTGGTACTTGCGCCAATTCACAGTCTGACAAATCTTAAAAATCGCATGACATATTTCAGCTCTGTTAATAATTCTTCCAAATTCAAAGAGCTTTTATAAATATTTTGAAGATGTACTTCAATTCTGAAGAATATTTTACCCTCAACGGAAAAAGCAAATTCCTTTTTATGTCACATTTGTAACGCTCTGCAAGCATTGCATTTGAAAATCGTCATAAGAAAACTGGTATTTGTAAACAAGAATCAGGAGCATGGCTCGCTATTAGCAAGGAATTAGTACTTTTTAACCTCAAAAAGGAAATAGATCAGAGAAATATTGCTTACTGCTAGCAAATACTCTGTCGTGGAAGAAGATAAGTTACATTGTGGAGGAAAAGGGGGCGGGAGCCGTGTTAACTTAGTGTGGAAACTAAACATTGTTCCATGATATCAATTAACCATTCATGCGTATTCCATACGTAGGGGAATAGGGAAAGAGGGATCTCAGGGAATATCTCTTATGCAAACTCTAGTAGTAGTAGTAGTAGCGTATGGTGCTGATCACACCTCTATCCTCTTCTCCACGATCCACCTTGCGAAAGCCTCCCCACACTCCAGCACAGTGGCAAAGCCCCGTGCCAGTCTCGTCTCCGGGCACACATTTACGTGATAAACATTTTTTTGGCCCACCTGATACTCTGTGTGTGTAAATACAAGCTTCCTCATCCACAAAAACGCCCACAAGATCCATTTCGTCTCCTGGTGGAATTTCTACGGGCCGATAAGTAGCCATTTCCTCGGCATCCTTTGTCGCTTCATCATCAGCTGCTGACGTGGATTGACCAGTAAATTGACCACTTGATTGGCTAGTAGGTTGACCAGTAGATTGACCAGTAGATTGACCAGTAGATTGACCAGTAGATTGACCAGTAGATTGACCAGTAGATTGATCAGCCTCTTCAGATGGAGTGGCCTCTTTGGACAAGTTAAGCGACTTTTCCAATATCTCTGGGTCTGATCTAATGAACAGTACAAAAATTGCCAGAATGCAATAGCGTAATGAGAACGACGCTTCAGAAAACTCAGGCCTGCTCACGAAAAAGTACATTGCAAGTTTGACATAACAGTACATCTGTGCTTTAGTTAATAGAAGACGATGCCCCAAAGTACATACTTAATCACGATAGCAGATTTCAATTCTTATTACTTAGTCAGCCCATTTTTATGCCATATCAATACATACTTTCCATCAATGATCACTAATACTTGTTCTAAACTGGCTGTACTTTGTCACATCTTGTAGCTAACAATGTCTATGTTAAACAAAGAACTAATTTCAAGAAACGTAAGATTCGTGTTGATCAGGCATATGAAATATTGACAATCATTTACTTGTTAAGTGGAGTGAAGCTACAGAAGATGATCATCCTTCGCGTTTTTCTCACTTTTCAAAAAGGCAATACTCAACCTTATGCCTAAGGGGTAAATACGTAAGGTACATCGAGGTAGGTATATCAACCGAATCCAGAAGATATATCTCAACTAAAAAGAATCATATTAAATAGAATAACAGCTTACATCATGAGGCAACAATCAAATATTAAACTTGTCGTGTGTTAGGGTTACAATGATTGTCTGGAAATGTAAAAGACGAAAAACGGAACTAACGAAGGAAGCGGGCAGACATAGGGTCATCCCCCGCTACACGTGAAAGGTGGCAAACATAAAACAGCAACAAAAAAACATGCACGTTATCAAACCTCGGACCAGTGCTCTTTACCAGACCCTTTCGAACTAGCATAGGAGCGACGTAAACATCTTTTTCCGTCGACGTATCACAGAGTACGACTGCTGGAAGGCCCTCGTCTTCTTCACCTTAAGAGAAGAAAAGGGGTACGCACAAACAAGTTATTGCATTTTTTTCTCCTTTATTATTGAACTCTGGTTTTAAAGTATCATGATCAGCCATTAAGAGACCAAAAGATGATCCGGTCTCGATCCGATAACAACTATCTAATCGGAAGCGCCATTGTTAATTACATTTATAGATATTTGGTCATTAGCAAAAGTTTGTACCGGTGATTACATGTCATTGCAGCTATTCACGAAAGTGTTATATTATTATATTATAATATAAGAAATCCGCCGATTTCAGAAAGCGCCATACAAGCTGCTCGCGAAATTGGGAAAATGTCATTCATCTGGTTTGTATCCACGAAATTTAATTTTTCTCCTTGGTATTGGCGAAAAACTTTACCTGCGACAGCTTTCTACATTTGTGGTGGAATGAAAAGTGGTAAGGAAGGCTAGGGCTCTCTTTCGTGATGTTATTGTTCTCGTTAGCTTATGTCAAGTGACGACGAACCGATATTAAGTTGATGGAGTCAACAGTCAGAGCTCTAACTCACAAGCAAGGCATGAAAAATGTCGGATGTATACATACATATCTACATACCTACATACAGTACACGCAAACACAAAAACATATAAACAGATATACAAACATAAAAACATAAATAAATACACAAATATTTACACACACACACAAACGAACAAAAATACATCCTTACACACAGACACGACTTCATACATTACACAATTGTTCACCTTAAACTTATCATCTTCAAATCATCTTTACTTTTACAGATTAAAAACCTCGTAATGTTTAATTACATTGCAGGATCATTCACTTTTGGATCGAGTAGAACAAAACAGTTATTTTAGAATCAACTATATCCTGCAACTTCATGACGAGGATTGTATGCAAGATTTGCGAACTGTCAAACTACGCAAAAAGTTTCGAGGTTAGTGTCTTCAATCGGTAAAACTAAATCTTTAATTTTCAAAAAACGAGTTCTCACCTTCAGTAATCATAACCATAGGTTTATTTAAGATATGTTTATTCAAGTACTTGATGACCTAGGAAACGAAAAATAGAGTAATCTGAACCAATACAACAAATTAACTTAAGATAAACAGAGTGCAAATCAGTGCAGTTGTACTGTACAATTTGTCATCAGATGCAACAGAAAAAGGCTTCAATTGCCATACCATATTTAGTGTTTAACGCAGAGGTGTAAATGAAACAACGGAGAAAATGCAAGCAAATTAGATAGCAAAGGAAACACGAGGCAAAAATCGAAATGGGTCCACTTTCAACCGTATAAAAATCAATGTTAAAAACAAATAGCTCTTTACACAACTGGTTATACATAATCTGCTAATAAAGACATGAACTCTAATTCAAAACATAATGTTAACCCTTTCCTGAGAATTATTGAATTTCCTCCTCTATTCATTCCCTATACAATAAAGTCTTAGACAAAAGTATTTCTTTGCAGTAACGTAAACTTCCTGTTGCAAGTTACCAAATAAAAAGTGATATCATCAAAATATTGGTGTTATTAGCAAAAAATAAATTACGTACTGATGCATACGAAGTCGCACGACTTGCCGGAAAGAATACCTTCCTAATACGATCTTACGAGACAAGATAATGGAGAACAAAGGTATAAACATCAAACTCACCTCATCTGACCATTGACTCTCTCCATCGAGTAACGATACATCTTTCAGTTTAACCTCCAACGCCTACGAGGTTGCGTCACAAACAAGTAAAAAAACTTTAGGCAAATAGACAAATTTTGGTCAAAGCACCAGCTTAACACCCAAAACATCGAAAAAAGGTAGGCCCATTACCACATGCATGTGAATTACTATAAAATCCAACATTGGTTGAAAAATTTGTAATTCTAAATATTATAAGAGCTGTCCGATTCGGAAGCGTTTTTTCATAAAACTGCTAAAATTTCATTTTCCCTTTAATACAAGAAAGTCTCTAAAAAGGATCATCTTAAAAGTATATATGCGAACTCTTACATATTTGTTCATTATTCAATACCATTTCATCAATGTCGGTTCTTGTCAAGTGACAGCAGAACGTTTGCATCTAGTTCGAAAATTCGTTTAAAAAGTAAAGTGGAGCCTTTACCTCTCACTTGCGCGGAGTGAAACAAAATTGATCCTGTTTCATGTATCTCATATCATTATTACTATTCATGTATCTCATATCATTATTATTATTCATGTATAGCCCCCTTCCAAATCAAGTGTGGTTGGAACCCCCAATGCCTGCATAGCTGATACTTAATGGAGGGGATTTGCACCGTAAATGCATCGTATCTGAAGTCAATGTGTCATGAGGAACCTGGTCAGTTGGTACAGCGCATTTCGCGAATGCGTGGGTCACGTGTTCGAATCCCGATGGTGACATACATATTTATCTAGTATCTGTTCAAACGTATCATTTCAGATCCTCTCTTTTGAATACGTTATTGAGACTCTACAAGTAACATGTTCCCATCTACTTGCTGAGGCAACTAGGTTTTACATCCTAAAACTGTGGCTCAAGCTAAACAAACCTGTTAGCGTCAAGCCAGTACTCAGCATTTATGATATTAGATTTCTTAACATCACCTGCATCAACTCTAAGCTCTGGCATATATTTCAATGGAGTTACCGTTTTTGGCCATGCAATTAAAAAGTATTTTGAGAGCTTCACAACTTGAAATGTTGAAAATAACCACTCACTCTTGCATTAGCCTACACTCTGTAACTCGCTTCGACTCAGCTGACTTGCCCTGCCAATCTACCTGACTTCTCAAATGTAATGCATGTGATAAGCAATCGACAAGGATGGTATTACACAATAGTCCCATTGTCTACGGTATTACTATTATACATGTAACTCTAACATCAAATGAAACGGCCTCTTCCTTCTTTTCAAAAGTCTTTCTGGTTTTACAGTTGTCATAAATTATACCAGAAAGTCATACTCCATGTCACTTGGACATAATTTGAAATTCAAATTAAACTGTGTTGAGTAACTGAATCGTGCTATTACAGAATATAAGCGGCCACAGTTAACCTTTTCCAACGGATTTAAGAAACTTTTCTTCTTGATAATCTCTGTATAATTTATCAGTATCAAACTAACAGCAGTTTCATAAAAGTGTCATTTAAACACATTCTATCTACATAGGCCTGCTATCAACCTTATTCAACGCCACACATTAGCCTTTAAAGATTTTGAACAGTTAGCTCCACACGATTTGGTGTGAGAAGTGTATGGCGAAATACTTAAGCAATAAAAATACGTAGCTTAACCTAACATACAAACATAACCACCAACCTGCTTAGGTATGGAGAGCCATGTATCAGGTAATTTTCTTATTTCAGAAAACCCGACGGTCTCTACATTTCCAAAATCAACGTAGAGGAGTGTAACTGTAGTGTTCTCATTCACACCTACAAATGGATGACAGATGCTCAAACTTTATCACTGTAGCAGCATAAGCTCAAGAAGCAACACGGTGTATGCTTGAAGCTCTTGAATGGCATTTTGTTAAGAAATATTGAGGCTCATGAGAAAGAAATCCATGGCACATTCTGTCTTTCCTTAAAAAATCGAATTTTATACGAGTAATTAGAATTGACTCATGCCACTCAATTATGTATTAAGACATTTGATATTGAACTCTTAAAAGCAAGAAGAATGCTGGGGAATCTAATGAATCAGCCAGTTATTTACTATGACTCACGTACGTATAGAAAGGCTTGACGTATACCTGAAAAAACACCGAAGAGGAAATTAAACCTTCAGCCGACTAGTGTCTTAAGTATACTAACAAGTAGAGGATGCACGATTTGTTTCGAAATGCGATGAAACCAATTGGATCGTAGACCTTGACATAATGGTTCTTGACGTTGTTGCTGACGCTGACCATCTTGCCAAAACTTTGTCACACTACTGCAAGTCATGCCCAACTCCTTTGTATTACTCCAATTGTGCATCGATGTGAGGTAAGAGTATTTAAGTCTCAGAGCAACAAGTCGAAATGAGATTTGCTGGATCGTTCCAATCAAGCTTGCATGGTAATCAGATAACAAAATCGCAAATCACCTAGTGATGGTAGCACGCAAGGCCATCTTTACCACTGATCTCTAAAAACGACGGGATAGCAAAATCCCATAATTTCCAACTGCTAAAAAGTGTAGTCACGTGTACTGGCCCCCACAAGGTAAAATACCGAGGGAAGGTCCGCCATGTTGGGCAACATTGACCTCACTGTGGCACGGAAGATGCTCGATCCAGCGTTTTTAAAGATCGGTAATCTTTACCCGTTGCAGCTTACACAGGACGCATGCCAAGGTACAATCTTTACCGATGAGGAATCTGCGATCTTAATAGAAGCGTCATAGAAGCTTCCTGCCAAATTTCGTGATGATTCTTTTGTCCCATGCTCAATATTATTTCCATTTCTGTTTCTTAATTGATTTAAGTTCAAACACATCCTTACATGGCGTCCAAGTCACAAGATCATTTAAAACTATATTACGAATTGTTGCAATATGTTAACTTGATCGGTGCAAATAGTGAGTTGATAACCAAGTTGATTTATTATTTTTCTTCACACTTTCCTTCTGGAAATCGTATTGCCTCACACCCTATATAACGCTACGGTAAAACTTGTATTTCTCTTCAAACCTTCCTCCTTACATAGCCACCTATTTCTACGTCCCGTAATCATCTTCGATTTCTAATTGATTTTCCAAAACAATACCAATCCCGTGAAACATGTTCTTTGCCTTGCTATAACTGATTTAACGTGTAAGTCGACTTCGTATTGTAATCTCGTGAACTCTGTCTTAAGCCACATCTTCACTAGATCATTTTTATGACGATCGCTGCAGTGATCCTCACAAATTTCGCGACGAAAACACTTTGCTTGTCTCCACATGAAAAGCTGAAAGGCGATCGTCACTAGCATTGCTTCTAAACATTGGCCAATAATAACTGTGTAAGCCAGTCTCAAATCAAGGAGATAGCCTGGCGCAGGCACGAAGCTAGCAGGGGGCACGGGGGGAATGCCCGCCAAAATTGCCAAGACAAACCGTAAATCCCTCTAATCCGTTGTGTCTCATAAGCATCGATGTTGCCTAATGGCCTCCAAAAATGCCTCTTTGTCTAATGTGGCGGTGACGTTCTCTCCATCATTACTACTTCCTCTTTATGCTGCGGAGGACTTACAGGCCAGTGTTAGTTATTTGCTAACATAATATTTAAAATGTTTTGTAGATTAGAAGCCGTCGCATTGCTGCTCGCCGCCATGATAAAATGCCTGATCTGAAGAGGCTAAGGCCAGAAAGAGGCTCAGAAAAATATCGGCGGACGAAAAGTAGAAACCGTTTCTACCTTTCGTCCCGTGAATAATTTCCCTGCAGCGATGAAGAAAATCCTAACTGCACATGCGTAACCACGATCGCTGCAGCGATCGTCATAATAATTATCTAGTGGAGATGTGGCTTTAGTCCTACGGCTTTGAAAAGGTAAATTAATATCTTCGGAACACGTGGACACTAAAAAATGAGGAAATTTTCTGTTGTGTAGTCAGTAGTCAACGGCTCAAATATTGCGCAGTTTCCATACTGTCCTGGTAGTGAGAGTTTCTTGCACCGATTATTATGTTGAGAAAATATCGATAACTTCATAAAAATGATATTTCAAATGGATCTCTTTGGCATGTATAAGGGTTGATGCCTCTTCTTGCAGTTTTAGGCGCAGTTTACAATCAGCAGTTATACGATTATGCGCAAGGAAATTGATCTTGTTGGCAACTTCATATTTACATCGCTAGCATCATACACAGTAAAGCATATTTCACTTACATGTTATTAATGCTCTGTACCACATGTTATCTTCACTGTATCGCGCTGCACAAACAAGATCTAGAAAATGAAGCACATTCATAGTCAAGGGGAATAACGGCAAGGCATGACCAAAATGTAAATTACGTGACATAGCTATACAGGCCAGGTATTACAGGTATTATTGTGACACAAGTTGTACGCTAGGATTCTGACTTCGAATGGTCAATCTATTCTAAAGTATAGCAATGGTTGCCACTGCCAATTTGATTTAGGCACTCGAGCCTGAGTCGGTCGTAGGGGTGTGGATACCAATCACATATTTCTTTACGTGAGTTTGCGAGAAGAGCTTGGTGATTGGGATCACCCCGGCTCATATTTAGGGGTAGGGCTAGCAGATGCTCTTTATGACGTCAAGACTGACTTGAGCCGTAATAAGAGGCTGGTAATTCTTTTACGTAGTGAAATCCTGCTGACGACTTGCAGAAGGAGGGTCCTTTTCGAAACAAACACCATAAACTGACGTCGTACCAGTAACGCTAGTGTAAGGTGCTCATGACTCTTGCCTTTCCCGTCCCTTGAGTGTTATGAAGTCATTTCAATATCGGACAAATGATATCAGATAGGACATCCTATCACTCTATCTTGCATTAATTAGTTCAAAGCTACAGCCTAATTTCTCCCTCATTAAGCCAAGAATAACTTTCGGACGTTTCGGAATGACAACCAAAACAATCAAATTACACCTTACTAATGAAAGGGCTCCACAATTTTAACTTCAAGGTCAACGTACAAAATTGCTAGTTTCCACCTCAACACAGCCTAATTCTATGTTAAATTTTTCCAGTCACAGCTAATACAATTTTAACATTTTCATCCCAAAAGCAACTATTTACTATTTACGTTGAACTGCCTTTGTTGTCCTTATGGAATAAACCCAGACAGGCAAATGGACAAATTTGTTAACAAGACTTACTTCTATACGGGTATGGTATCTTCCATGTTTCTCTGCTTTTAGTGGAGTAGAGACGTTTTAGATCCTTGTGAATGTGCCTAGTATTATTGTCAAGCTAAAAAGAAGACGGATATCATAGAAAGTAAACGGGCATTAGTTCAATCTTTACGGATAATTAACGTTTCTATATAACTCTCTATTCAAATACATTCGTGCCAAAACTCTGCCCCATGGTACTTTCATCACTCGCCAAAAAAAATCATCGACACTTTTCAAGAATCAATCCCTTTTAAATCTATCAACTTCCACTTCCAATTACTAACCGCTCGGCCCTTTGCATACAGGGCCCTCACAGCGAATTTCAAAGTTGGGGGGGGAGGGGGGGTGTCAAAACTTCAGAAGATTATTATTCTTTGCAATTTTGCTCTTGTCATGTTTAGCCATTTCCTTTCAAGTTTGAAGGGATACTAGAGAAAAGTGAAAATGTCACCACCGGGCCTCGCACCTGATTTCCTTTCCGCGGTAGAGAGAGACTTCAAACTTTTTTGACAACAATAGAGATTTCAGGATCGTGTTTGAAAAGACATGCTCTCTCTTGTATAATATCGATCTGAGATACATAGTGAGGGGGGCGTGCCCCTGCCTCCGGTTTAGGGGACCCTTCGCATATAGCTTTAAAGGCAACCTTTTAAAATCAATATGTATCTTGGCCCAAAATGAAGTACATTATGTCAGTAATCATCGAGATATCGCAAACAAAAGACACCTATTGACTTCACTATACAATACATAACCTGACTTCCTCACTTACCCTTTGCACAAAAATGCTACCCGGGCTATTTACAAAGGTCACAACCACATCAAGCATCTCTTTCGGATCCGGGGTTTTCATGGCTTTATAGACGCGAGTGGGTTTTGTAATTTCTGTTAAGAGATTAAAGAATATTTAAAGTACTGAAAACAACTCAAACAGTACCCCTACTTGCTTGTTTGAAAACATAACGTAAATCATCATCTGCACAGTTGATAGGTCATTCTTGTTAATCTCTTTTATCTTCTGTTATAGCGGTAAAAGTGGTAGTAGTAGTAGTAGTAGTAGTA
>JAAAKL020018854.1:0-10069 GCA_010016065.2 Carybdea cf. marsupialis auct. non (Linnaeus, 1758)
CTTATGCTGACGGTTTGAGACGGTTTGGTCCAAATCGTTTCGTTTCGTCTAAACCGTCACGTAGTGTGAATGGGGCTTAAGATCGATGTTTAAGTTCCTTCACAAGTTTTTTACAAGCTTCATTTCATGATATGATATCTCCTGCCCTTGGAGGAGCTTTATTGGTTCCCAAGGGAGCATGGACCTCAGATTTTATAACCCGGATTTGAGTTGGCATTACATCGTTTAAGATCCCGCCATGAGCAGACTTTTAAGTATGTGCTAGTTATAAAATATTCCAAATGTTAAGAATCCGAGAAAATCGGTGGCATTTCGTCTCTCATCGAGAAATTATGTCGTTTGTACATTCACGACTTTCACTTTCACCCTCAGCCGTAGCTTTTTACAATTAATGATTCCCTCTTTGCTTGCCTTCCTTTGTGAAGTTTACGATGTTATTATCAAGTCATTTTAATCAGTTACCAATCTGTACTAGGCATCTTTGGATCATAATTCATGATATCTGTGGCTATTTTTGAAAGCAAAACTGTCTTTCTCAAATTTTTATTGACGCATTTCTTTAATTTCTGTGACTAGGATTTCTTCCCGGGTCCTTCAGGCCCTGCGTCGTTATCTACTCTACTTACAGAAGAATCGCTTTTAAAAGCGTCGGCAACAGGATTTTCGAAAAAGGTGAATGATAGATATCCGAACATTTCATGTATGACGCAGGGTAAATGCCGGAAGCGATTATTTCCCTGCCTTTTATTGTGTAAACTGAGTATTTACAGCTAGGTGGCGTATGAAGAGGGCGGTCGTACAGATTATTTTAAAAGTCATTCTTGATTGTAATACTAAACGCCCTTTGGTATGGAAGATTTCAAGGGTGTTGTTAGTAACAAAGGCAGATGATAGGAAGACAAGTGAAATATTACGTGCATATAGAAGTAGTGTTAAAGCTGTTACATGTTAAATATTGGTGCTTGGATGGTGTATTATTTATTACAATATAAATAAAGATTATTGGGGTTTTGTGCTAGTTTTGTATGTATTAAAGTTCAATTGTAGTACAGGAAAGGATAGGAACTTGCTTGGGTTTTTGTGCCTTAAAAGTAAAGGCCTAGTGTAAGAGTTTTTGTTTCTGGGACGTTTTTATCGTCGTATGTGAACTGTAGCTTCTTTAAATCTTGAGATGACTGTCTGGGAATATGCGGTGATTCAATAACAATGAAATGCCACACCATTTATAGGAAGTCATTTGATAGCTTTCTGTTGCAGTACAGGAAAGGATTTGGTAGGTATTTTGAACAAATTAAACCGGATAGAGCCCTCTGCGAACGTTAAAAGAACTCTTATAAAAGTGACAAAGTGGTGACTCACAGACCAGCAGTCGCGTCGCAAAAGCAAAGAATTCAATTATTCAATTCAATATATGCGGAGGGAAAGTGATGACGACACCTTCGTAGCGAAGAGAACTTTTCACCAAAGTTATTATAGAAGTAGAAAGTAGGATTTCTTTACGTCGAGCGCAATCGACGTAAAAATCGGAGACGTCAAGATAACTTGTAAATGTTCCTGTTGCAGGGGCTCATCGAAGTGCTTGTAGAAGGCGATACACTGTAGACCCTGTATCGACGCCACCAAGGCGTTAAATTGAATGCAAAAGTGTACCAGGAATATGAAAGGAAGCACGAGATCGAAATTACTATAGGTTTATTATTGTGTCGGCGAGGCGTCAACCTAATTGTTTGCTTCAATTATTGTAGGAATTAAGTCTAAATTAAAAAATAACACTTCATTTCTTCCAATCTCTAGTTTCGATATTTTGCAATGGATTCGACTTGCATTCTTGGCTTCCTGGAAGATACTCTAGTGAGATCGGAAGGTAATCTGTCTATTTTGTAGTAAGCGATTTGAAAACATATCTATGAATAACTGAATAAGAAATATTTTGCAACAACAGGCCACTGATTTAGTACCTGTGCTAAGGTGGCACAAGAAGAATGCGGATAGGCAATCGGAAGTACCGCTTAGTGCCAAGCTAGGTTGTAGGGTCTCTTACCTTCTAACGGGAATAATGAGTGATCAGCCTTATCTTTTGGTAAGCTTTTCTTCTCGTTCACTCAAATTAACATTTACAGAGTAGAATCGTTCTCTGTCTGTTCCATCAGCTACCCGAAAGGTCACCTGTGGTATGCTTAGCTAATTTATATTTTGTTACCCATCTTGATACTATAAGCAAAATATATTTATAGCTGTTGATATTGGAAGGTAAAGTCATTTGATGAGGAAAAATTGTTAGTCAATCAATCCCTTGCGTGTATTGGATTTTTATAGTAGTTTATCCTTCATTTCGTTTCTAAAGTAAACTTTGCTATTGTTAAATGTCAGGTTATGACTGT
This sequence comes from Carybdea cf. marsupialis auct. non (Linnaeus, 1758), assembly GCA_010016065.2. Taxonomy (NCBI): domain Eukaryota; kingdom Metazoa; phylum Cnidaria; class Cubozoa; order Carybdeida; family Carybdeidae; genus Carybdea; species Carybdea cf. marsupialis auct. non (Linnaeus, 1758). The sequence goes on from JAAAKL020018854.1 coordinate 2,382, forward strand.
AAATGAGAACTACAAGTTTAGTTGCTGTTTTGTTAAATGCTTGATAGCGACTGTAAGGGTGGACTCTGTTTCTTCTTTCTTTCTTCTGTTAATTCTTTTTTTATGTCTTGCAAAGAAGTGTATCTGGTATTTCCTTATCTGTTACTTTCCTATTTCTCTGGATGTGTGAGGTATAGAAAGCATGCAGCCGAAAATATATATGTATAGGGATGAAACAGGTCGGGTGTGGTTTTTTGTAACTATATCATTTATCCCTAAATTTGCAGTCGTTTCTATCAACATTATAGTCTCAGTCGGGTGTTAAGGGTTCAAATATCAAGTTATGCTGAAATTGACTTTATGGTAGTTTTCCAAAAAGATCATTAGCGCTCATACTCCAGGTATTTCCATTGCTACTCCTTTGATTTTATGGAATAGGAAGAGTAGAACGCAACCAGAATTGGAGTCAGGCGCATAAAGAAATCAGACGCTAAAGAATAGAATAATTTAAGCTTACCTCATTGTTTTTGTATACTTTTTTCTCATTTTCTCGAGCAGCGGATCTACCGACGATTTCCTGTGTCCTTAGAGGACCCACAGGACGACACGCAGTTCTGATGCAGCTCAGGCATTTTTCAAAGGCACGGCAGGTTAGTTATCAATGTAGGCTTGCTTATCTGCTCAAATTATAAATTTTCTGCCTATATACCTGGGCATGCTACCTGACTATGAGAGATCTTCAGGTATTTTATGGAACAGCTTCCATTACCATCTAACAAGGAGCTCTCCCCTATTCCTGCGGGGATGTCAGTTCAGCATTTGTCTAGATAAAGATTCACACTGAGTCTAAGTAAAGAGAGTGAAGCCTTTAGAGGGTTCTACTTGATATTGAATGCAAAACCTCTCCCAACTTGTGTTCTTGGGATCGCAGTACTATTTTGGAGCTTTCTGAAAAGGCTGATTTCAATTTCAAAGATCTTTTAACTCCTGCTCAGTGTGAAACTATAAACTTAAACAGCTTCGAGTACAGTGCTTACTGTGTTTCATGTACATCGATTAATAATTACTCCATTATCTGAACATCGATTCACATTGAAAATAGGGACGTAGGCAGAATAGGGAGCAAAGTAACGGTACCATTAAGTGGATACGCAAAGTCCACTTACGCATGACTATGGCTTGGGTTACCATCAAACCAACATTTCAATTTCACTAGATAGCATCAGTATCGTTGTTCATAGTTGGAGGGAGCTTAATTCTGTGTACCACATTTGTAATTCTTATCCACGGTCAAATGTTAATCACTTCTCCCAGCATTGCATGAGCTCACCAGTGTCGCATTTCTGCATTCCAGGACCGAGCAACTGCGCATCTCATGGAGTCACCAAGACCAGCGGGATTAAGGCTCGTCTCAGGACCTCCCAAAGTGGAACACAAATTCTCTCCCGACGGAGTTGAGAAAGTTGAACAAACGAAGGCGTAAGGAGACTTTTTACTGACTTTGATGCGGTTTTTGCCACAGTTAAAGGGGAAATGAAATCCAAAGAGTGGAGAATGTTGCAGTCTCCAGAACGTTTGAAATAGAAGTCGGTTAGATGATGAGATGTCGTTGCAAAGATGAGAGTGGATACTCGTTTTGCATATGCGGTTAAGAACATTTTAGAAAGAAAATAGTTTGGAAATGAACGGTTTTATTGTCTGTAGATGTTATAAGGTCATGACACATTCTCACATGCGATTATGGTTACATGTTTTAGTTACACTGTGAGAAACAAGTAGTGAGCTAGTTACGTAATGAAAAATTTACATTTGCCTGGAATCCCTGAGATAGAATGTTAAATTCACTAACCTCCATAGTTTAGCTAGAACTAAACCCCCTTTTCTTATCAAACAGGGAACTCAGCATCCCAGACATTTCAGATGTTTACACAGATGACATTAATGGTGTGGAGCAAAATCATGTAAAGACTCTGATTGATAAACAGGTACGTAGCTATGTTTGGAGATATTAAAATGTTTTGCGAACCAGTGCTTGTTGAGTTTGCCGTTTTGAAGATAACGGTTATTTCATCACGTGGGATCATAGTCAGATCAGAACTTTAAAAGGCTAAGCCAGCTCTCACTTACATTTTAAAATGTTACTTAAAGCTTTAATGTTTGGTTCCAAAACCAAGTTCAGGACCAACATTGAAATGATCAAAGTATCATGATATAAAATACGTTCTTGAGTAGTTTAGCTGTCAATGCTATCCCTGCCCAGTTTTAGACGGCTCTATCTACTACGATAGAGGCGTACGTTGAGGAATTGAGTTTAGAGTTGCCGGTTTTTAATTTAACAGGTTAACGTGTGGTCTATGATTTCTGTGAGTGATTTGAAGTTATTTTTGTTGATTATGCAAAAAGGATTTATGTCTGCTAATGTCAACTTATTGTTTCTTTCAAAGGGTGAACATGAGGAAAAAGCAGTGTCCCAACACAAGCAGCGCCTGGCAGCCACTCCTTATCCAAATCCGTATTCTCAGCAAAAACAACCAAAGTAGGTACAGGTGCATACCCCGATGAGATTGGATATGGGTTCTTGCCCATTTTCCTATCTTCTGAAGTTTATTTCAGAAATCACAATAGCAACTGACCGAAATTTGTAGTAGTAAAACATGTGAACTAATCGGGAAAAGAGTTAAGGTTAAATCTGCCCATTTTACGTGATGGCAACAGCATGTTCAGTACAAAATACAAAATATCTAAATTCTCCTAATAATCTAGTATTTTGTATCTATAAACAGGTTTTATAGCCAAAATACACTTATTTACTTTATTTACGAAGTATGTTGACTAAACCGCGAGTGATGACTTCAGACGTATAGAACGATTTCAACGGCTCCCGACAATACTATACTGTGGTTGTTCCCACGTAACATAGGCCGTTCCAGTCTAACAGCCGCTTTTGGTTTATTCACGTATTCATCACAGAGTGACTATGAGGATGTTATTATTTCAGGTAATTGCAAAATGTTGATGTGCTATATATCCATTCAAATCAAAATGGGTTGGTAATGTTCGTCAGTTTGCGAATTGAGTGTGCTTGGAAGGAGCTTATTATCTGCTTTAAAGGTACTTGTTTTTTACTTGTTATTGTTTGCCCATAGTTGTTGTGTGCTGATGAAGCTTGGACTATAAGAACTGATATGAGAAAGCAATTGAGAGTCATGGAATAGAATTCTTAAGGCGAATGATGAGGAATCCGTTGACAGACAATGCACGCAATAAAGAAGTAATGAAAAAGCTGGAATAGGTAGAAATTACTGTTAGAAGCAAGTACGGGGCCAGATGAGCTATGTGCGGCACGCTTTAAGGAGGAATGTTGGGAAGAAAGTAGGGTTAAGTAAAGATTTCGAAGGAAAAGAGGAGTAGATAAGGTATACGGGTGCTCTGAGTGCCCAATGAGAATAAGAGGTCGAAAATATCAGGATGTGGTGCGTTTTGAGAGTGTTAAAAAGGAGAGATGTGGCGGTTCAGAATAGCCTACTTCGTTCGATATGGTGCCAAGAAGATAGCGAGTATACTGGTTAGAAAAGGAAAGTCAACATCTGGTGCTCTGCCGCAAGAATGTTTTGCATATGTTTTTTGTTCTCCGAAATTGAGATGGCTTGTAAGGATTACGATAAGTGAAGATGTATCTAGCGTTTCCAATATTTCTGTCATTGATCGGAAATCAGAAATTATGTGTTTAACCAAATATCTCCAGAGGAATATCGTTAATTTTCGAATTAAACTTTGCTATTTCACGGCCGCCGTTGATGTTAAGAGAAAGAGGTTACCATCCTCCACCTTAGAAAACTGCTACCGCGGAAGCGTTAAGATTATGGTACCATTACGTTGGTGCTTTCTTGTTATTGGTCCATTTCTATCCTTCGAAATAACTGAATCCGTAAAAAACTGATCACATAAGAAGTTAATAAAGAGGTGTTTCTTACGCAATACACGTTGCGTTGATTCCTTTGTGCATGATTAGAGTGCTCAGGTAAATGGACATGGAGACGAGTCGTTTTCACAAGTTCCTGAAGACATTTCATGCAAGTGACGGACCAGTCTTTAGAACAACTTTCTTGCGAAAGCCAATAGATCTGGTTTTCGTACACAATTTTATGACAGGTGTATAATGCTGTGTTCGATTTTCATGCTCACGGCAGCAATTCGATTCCTTTTTGTCTCCCATGATTTCTTAAGCAATCCATTCATTAGAAATGACATAGGCAGGAAGTATAGATGCCGTACGTCGTGACCTATATCTAGCGAAGGGACGAACGTATTTCCTACTAAATCGCCTAATTGGTGGTTATTAGGCAAAGCGTAGCATCAGTTCACCCTTGGGCGTCTGTCAATCATCTTACATAAACATTTCCAAAGCAGAAGCTTTATCGCCTCTTAGGTTATGTAATAGAGAGAAGACCTTTGTCGGCCATAGTTTATCTACAGTTCTCTAAATTGACAACTCCTGTTATTCACGTATCCAACTTAGCTCTGTTTACCTTATAGTGAAGGTGATATCATCAGAGTAATTACAGTTTTATCATTTGTAGATGCGAGGGAAAATACGAAGGTGCGAGACTATTTTTGTCACATATGGGAATGCTAACTCTGGACTGTTTGGAAGTAGGTGTTTTCTGAGATTTTGTTCATTTAAGGATGGTAACATTATTTACTCCATAGAGCAGATTATTCAAGCCTATTTTCCACTAAGCCACTTGTTTCCAAACCGCTGGTACTGTTTCCTCCAAGGTGTATGAACGAATTGCAAAGGAGTTATATATTTAAAGCCTCGGAAACAGATTTGACAATGTTTTTATGAAAATCACATGTTGGTTTAAACAACTCTGTTAACTGTGTCTATGATTCATGTTGTTTGAGTCATGTCCTGCAGTGCTAATTCGATGCTAAACATGGATGTAGTGGTGCCTGTTTCTAATATTTATTTCATAATCGATGGCAATGATGGTGTTGAGATTACTATGTGACAGACCTTTTATGATTATTACATAAAGTCGATGAGAGTTAGTTCACATCGTACAGATCGCCCTTTCAATGTTCATGATTTTACCTGTCAGTTTCACGAATAGAAGACCAGATTTCAGACTGACAAAAGAGTAATGGGTCATGGGTTTGGTCCAACTTAAAAGCCACCTTTGAAGCGTTTTATTGTGTTTGCAGTCCAATGCCAGAGGGAAGAAACCCCACGTGATCGGGAAGAGTCGTCTCCCTGCTTATTCAAAAGGCAGCAGTATTGTAAAGCTGTTGAGACCATTCTAATGTCTCATCTCATCAAAGATGATGTCTATGTCGATGAAATAGCGGACGATATACTTGGTCCATTAGTTTCAGAAACGAAAATGGGACCAGAGAACTAGGTTGAAGCATGAATCTTACATAAAATACCTGTTGTTCCTTCAGTCTCTGGCCACAACGACAAAGCCGACAAAATATTTTGAATATAGTTACTATATTAATTGATGGGTGCCGTATTCCAAGGTGGCCTGTACTGATGGTGTGTCAGCAATGCTTTGCTGTCTGAGCTTTGTACGATGGCCAAAACTTTGGTACCGTACATAACAAGTTGAATTCCATCTTACGCCACTATACTATTGCATCCACAATCCAATCACTACATTTTAAGGACAATGTGACTGATGCATCCTCGATTGTTAACTACTTTTGTAGTCAAGCAGTTACTATTCCTAGGCTTCTTCTAACCTTATCCTTGTTCGTCACCCTGTGCAAGGACAGTTATCACCCTGTCCAAGGGCAGTCTGCCATTCGAAGCTGGACTGAAAATCCGTCCTATTGTAATTTGGACTAAATTATTGGTAAAGATTTGATTAAAGAGGCCTCCACGGACGTGCTAACCAAACAGCGTAAGTGTACAAATTATGGTGCAATAACCTGATCCCGAAGGCTTACATGGGTATGGTCCAAGAATGGACCTGTTACCTACGGGAGTCAGGATTTTCAGCAATTGAGACTATCAAATGAAACCCTGAAATTTCGAAATTGCGTCAGCATTCGGCTGAACGTGACAGTTTTTATGCCGGTAGCTGAAACACGTTTTGAAATACTGGTTTCTTCTGTGCAACAGCAAGCTCCAGATTGATTAAACTGCTTCACCTAAAGGGGGTATCACACTGGACGACACTGATCAACTTTTTCACGCAACTCTGAGCAACTCAGGTCGACTCAGGTCGACTCTGAATCTCTGTCTTGAATTTTTCCTCTCCGCCCATTCAAATGCTGCCAAAGTCAACTCAGGTCAACTTAGGTCAACCGTTGTCATGACAGCAATAAATTGGCCAATGAAAAAGCTGTTCAACTAACCTGGCGCGAACTAGAAATGTAATTACGCGCGTAATTATCTACTGTTTCACTTGCAGTCACTGGTTTGTAGAAACAGTTATGGCCAGCCTACATACTAGAGAACGTATCGCATCTTTGGCAGCGTCCACGATAGTGCTTTGTTGCCTACCTGACAACAGGAGACAAAAACGTGTTTGGGTGAGAGAATGGCTGAAAAGACGGAAAGACCTCGGATACTACGAGAATTTAATGCGGGAACTGGCACTGGAGGACACAGAAGCCTACAGAAATTTACTGCGAATGGATACAGACACATTCTACGAATTGCTCGAGTTGGTAACACCACTCATCTCAAAGAGAGACACCAGGCTAAGGGAGAGTATCAGTGCAGGAGAACGCCTGTCATTGACCCTTCGTCACCTTGCAACAGGTAAGTGCCTATTTTACACCTGTCCTTTTGTAGATGTAAATAGAATAAAGTGATTGGTCTCTTTCAGAATAAGCTATTACTTCTAATTACGAGTTTTTGTTGTCCGATGCCAGTTAGGACAATAATCGTCCTCAAGCTAATAGCCATTATCATTTCAAACAGGAAAAAGAAGCGGCACCGCAAATTAAAGGCAGGAGCAACAGCACTTATTCCTGCCTATGCCACCTCTGTTCACAAGGCCGATTCGATGAAACACTTGCAACTTCATTTCTCCTTTATTCTGCTGGGAGAAAACTGGCTCGCCCTGGAAGGGGCGACGGAAATAATTTTTTTTACATAAGGGAAAAGGGAGGAATCAGCTTTCTATAAAAAACATGCTGCATGTGACACAGGGACACAATAAGCTGAAGTATATTCACCAGGGGGCGTACCCCCTTGTGAATATAGACCCAACTCTAGGCCTGGTACTCTGTAGACGATAGGACAGTCAAAATAGTTTAACCCATTTTTACGTTGTTCACTTTGATAGCTTTAACTCCTTTCATCCGAAAGTGGGTGAAATGGTATTTCTACTATTCAACCCGTGGGGGTAACTATATTTTCCAGGGAGAAAGCGCATCAACAGCATTGCCTCATAGAAACTTCTACAATCCTATTAAGAAGTACTGTCTATTAACTTGACAATTTATAGTTGACGAATGGCTGATCATATAGATCATATAGCTCACAGAGAAAGCAAAACCTGACTTTCTGAACACACATAAAACCAATTTCGGTAATGTTTGAACATCTCCCTTTAACAAAAGTGTGGCTAGATCTCCCCTCCTCTCAAAAGTATGGCTCAACCTGCCCTTTTCCTCAGCTTCCTCAGCCATGCAGATGTGCACAAATCCTAAAATAAACCTGTTAGCTACAAAATCATGCACATATTTAT
>JAAAKL020018855.1:0-10069 GCA_010016065.2 Carybdea cf. marsupialis auct. non (Linnaeus, 1758)
ATTGAACAAATATAAAATTTGAAGTGCACAATGAAATGTTCAACTTGTTTATTGAATGAAACCTCGGTTCCGCTGTTGCTTGAAGATTTTCCCACTTTGAGTTTTGTTGCTTTTAAAGCAGTTGCGTGTGTAAAAGATAATAATTTATGCAACTCCATGTTCCTTTACAAGGGATATTTTACTGAGAATTCCAACAAATTATTATTTTAGATATGTTTAGAAAATATAAGACTTGGATTAAAGGAAGAGCACTTAAAAATAGATAGAAAGCATAGATATTAGACTATGCCTCTTATATTGTGTAAAACGTAATTTTTCAAACTTTGTTTTTTGACAAAAAGCCTAAACACCGTTCTTAATAGTGAAACGATCATTTTTTCGTTAAAAGCTCCCTTAATCTGATACTTGCTTACCAAAACTTTGATATTTGGAAGCTATAGGGAGTAAAGCGATGGTACACCGATGTCAGTCCAGGTCGTAGCTAAAGTACCATCAAAGTATATTATTGGCATGACAGAACAAAGTATACATATACTTGCTGCATAGCTGCATTGAAATGTGGACCATTGTTATTCGATTTGCCGTCTCCAATGTAGGGTCGAAGTATTTGTACTTGATAAAAAGATTATTTGTGATAGCCAGTCTGTAGTTATTTAAAAATTGCAAGTTTTCTACACACTTCACTTGGAATTAATTCATGGTTTATGGGATAATGGCACATTTGAGAACCAAATAGCAGTATAAATTTGAATTTGTCTAATACTTCAACGAAAATGGGGGCTGATAGGAGATCCCTTAAGGTACAATTTAAGGTATAACATAGGTTTCCAAAGGAATGTTCAACTGCCTGTGAGACAGCTGGCGAGTTGGGAAAGTAGCGATTATCTACAGCTTAGTATAATTGTTTTCATTAGATTTGTTCAAGAGGCAATGCCATAGCAATGGCGCAGTTGACGAAATCCCACACTAACTGTGTAGGATCATAAATGAGGATCACGTGTAGTACTAGACGTACAAAACGAGAATTCATTTTCGTTATTGCTTTGGATCTGCCATATCATCATAGAGCCTTATCATGGTGACCTTGGACATGCCCCATGATAAGGGTTTTTGAGGTGGAGCAGTCAAGGGTAACAAGACAAAAGACCGCTATGTCCAGCAAAACGGGTATTAAGATCGGTAGCAAAAGAATTGGGGAGCCATGACTTTCATGCCCCTCACTTACTTAATCTCTGTCACAAGTCTATACGTCATAAACAGGATTAACATACAGTAAGGGATATGTTAGCTTGACGTTTACACTCTTCAGAGTTTTTACATCTACGGGTTAAAAGTTCTCAAGGCTTATTATTCGAGATATAAGGAAGACAAATATTTTTCAAGTTTTAAGACAGTTTTAGTATAATTTTAGTACCAGTACGCAGGGAAAGAGATGACGTCACAAATCAAAAGTTATGCAAATAGAACGATTTGACTCCAGATAGCTAAAGGCGACCCTGGAATATAATGTTTCCCAAAGTACAAGATCTGCAGTGTAGATAGTGTTTAAACAAGAGGCATTTGAATTTCAAAAATCTCTGTTCAAAACTCTCTTAATATTCCTTGGCTACTTACGTTACGAACCAGCATCAGATAGTAAGGTTTTGCCAGGGAGATTTAAAACTTTGAAAGCTGACATCTCGGTGTTGGAAAAAAGTAACACTCTCAATTTTGGCCATTGACGTTCGTGCTAATAGGGTAACATGATAATAGAGTATTTTCCCCATAATTTAAACCATTTCAAAACCGTGACGTGACACTTTCTCTCTCAATTTTCGTAAAATATTGCATATGTTGTTATTGAACAAGTGGTACCGTCCAGCAACTGGCGTGAGAATCAGAAACGATTAAAACTCTGTGCTCAAATGTACCATATGTAAAATGTACCAACTTAAAACATTTTCAATTCTCATTTGGTCTGACGACAAGCGCATAAATCTTTTGTAGGACGTGCTATGTACGTATTAGATAGTTAAATGGATTGTATTGTTAATTGTGTTCTATCAAGTGAATAAACATCTGACACTGGCTGTTAAGTAGTTTGTCAGATTGCTAGTACCTCAAACGAAATAGAATGTAGACAGATGTCGGCTATATAAATATTAGCTGTAATTCTGATTGCAGTAGGTGTAATACAAGACTGGAGTTGTATTGATTGTAGTTTAATCAAGTTTACTCTATGTCCACTTTGGTCATTAATCTCGTCTCTAAAATCACTTTGGATGTGACACTAGGTAGCTACAAGCACGATCACTTACCTAGATACCTCCAACCTTTTGTATACCAGCTTGCTCCTTACTCTGATAGACAAATAAAGTCAAACCCTGATACATATTGTCACGTATTAATTTAAACTTAAATATAAAGAAGTATAAATATACAACTCAGGAAATTACACGTTGTTTGAGAGATGTATCTTATTCTTAGCTCTCAATGACAGTTTGCATCATCTACGAAAACCCAGAATATTTTAGCAAGGAGCCACTTAAGAGGATTGAAAATCACTGACATAGATACTAAAGAGTCTAATCGGGATCATCGATGAAAAATAGTATGAAATCATAACGAAAGGTGAGAGGTAATTATTAAAACGTAAAAACAAGCAAAAAATTAAAACAAGTTGGGCATTGGAATTAGGCTTCAGTTTGGAATAAGTAGGCTTTCATGGATAGAAAGTTCCATGTTAGAAAAAGGGGAAACAAAATGTCGAAATCTTCAAAGGAAACATTGTCTCCAGTTGCATTTCTGTGCTTAGAAACCGCTGAGACATTTCATGATCAAAGCATACATTGCCAAACGATAGCATATACGAGTATGTGCTGGAGGACTTTCATTTAAATGCGAAACTGGGCAGGTATGCTAATAGTTCTGTTTACTGCAATTATTTGCTAATACTTCACAATAACAGAGGCACAAAGTCAACTGTGGACCTACAAGTTTATGTTCAAACACTACGACTCTTGTACATGATAAGTGTGCACGTGATTTTTTAAGAATGAAATTCGGATGAGGTGCGGAATAGTCTTGAACACCTGAACAACATTGTCTCGGGTTTGCCTCGCGGTGGTGACATATTTTCACTTTTCTCTAGCATCTCTCAAAACTTAAAATTTTGAAGTCCTCTTTTCACAAAAACACTCCAGAACTTTCAATGGGCTTTGGACAGATTGTTGGGCTTGAGATCAGCCTTTACATGGTCACCTTACAAGGCTCGAAGAGGCTAGTCTCCAGATTGCGTAGAGCAGAATACTAATGTACATCATTGGATGGTTGGGAACTAGTGTGGGAACTAGAGGAAAATAAAGTGAACTGCGGTAGTGTCTCTGTCACAAAGGGGTGCACATAGATATGTCCGGTAGCAGAAATGGAGCAGTGTTCTTTCAGTCCACGACGTGTCAATTTATCTACTGTAGAACAATTACATCATATAGCCTAAGAAAAGAGGCAGCAACAAGATTATCACATACAAGACATGGGCATACACAAGGGATCTTTTTACATCTGCCCCTTTCCTTTTGAAAGCGGGAAACTAAAAGCACAAGAAAATCGCACGCATAACTGTGTTGAAAATAGTTCCTACCCGTAGATATGGAAAAGGCACCTGTTCTGCATACATGAGGTGGAAGGCAGGTACTACACCTTAAAGTTAGCTTCCTATGAAGATATTAAGGCATGTAACTCAGAAGAGAAGAATATTTACAATCATGATACTAATATATAGCGATCTACTTCAATCCATAGCCATAACTTACTCTCTCTACATTTAACAGGAAATCACGATTATGTATAGATATATGTAAGACTGGGTACAAAACTAATTAACATATCTTGCGTAATAGGAAACCTTTATAATCATACCTTTTGAGACCGAATGCAGATTGTTGTTTCTGATATTGTCTTGGGGGCATTCATAATTGTAACTTTACTTAATGTGATCACTTAATGTGTTTGGCGAGCATTACACTCGCCTCGTATTAGTTGCTTATTGTTAACGAAAGTGGCTACTGTGTTAGAGTTAGGCTAGAGTTCAAATGAAGCCGTTTTACATAACTTGTTATGTTTTATGTTATTAAGTTTATAGGTTTAAGTATATTGGGTGCAGATATCGCGATTCTCTTTTAAAAGTAGAAAGCTTAATCATTTCCCTACCAGACCACGCTACACAAGATGTACTGTTTATTACACGTTGTTACTGCTAGTGGATCATCGTATTTCGTCATCATTTGAAAGGTAGTTTAGGGTTGATTGAAATATTTGGAGTTTCATGTGAGAATTTGGCCACTGATTAGTGACTCGACTCTCTTGGAGCAAGTTTGTTGCGCTTAGCTAAGACTACTTGTCCTTCCTTAGCAATATCCAGAAGTGATTGGCTGTGGCGCCTACAGCACCTAAGTAGTTATTTGTCGCAAGTAGGATTTCATACTGTAGCAGAAAAGTGTTAGGACGTCCCATTCAAACTGTGGCGAAAATCTGGCTGAGTGCTATCTAGGAAACAGTGGATAAACATGGTAAAGCCCCTCACCTGCATGGAAGGATACGGGATTCTTGGCTGGATAACTGCAGGAAGATAGCAAAGGGAACAATAGCAATGTAGATAGCCTCGGTTCTTGACTTTGCACATAGCTAACCTTGAGCCAGTGTGCTGCAGATGGAATTAATAAAGTAACTAAGATACAGCTTGCAATGAGCAGGCTCAGGTGAGAGTTCGAGCCAAGATTTTATCAACTGTAGGTGAGCGCACTTCGGTGGTACACGTGACTACGTGGTAGGAACCTACCTATTGCATGCTACACGGCAGCCCCGTGTATCATACGTGATTATTTTTCTCCTACCAGTAGCCATGGGTGGTATCCGACGTTTCGGGTCCTTGACACATTTCCAACGCTGGGCCCTATTAAAGAAAAGTATTATTATCAATATCTCCTCACCCCATATAGCTCACATAATATGAGGCTTTAGCAATGCTTATCGTGTGGAATAACCTTTATAGTAAGTGCAGAGTGTGTATACATCAAATGCAATCAAAATTACAGACAGCCGTTTCATTTTGTTGTAGGTTTTGACTTTTTTGATAAATTGGGCTCTGGGCTTTTTGAAAAAGGAGAAATGACATAAAAAAAAATTTCTGAGGTGACAGCGCGGGCCCTTCTTGAGCGGGGGGGCCTGGGCTACCTCCCTGTCCTCCCTACCCTAAAACCGCCACTGCCTGTAGCGTTGCTTCAATGACCATACCTTGAGAAGATCAGATCATTTTTGTTTCCGATCTACTCTAGCTTGCAATAAACCAGTTGAAGTTAACCAGTTGAAGTGCTCTTTGACAAGAACTCAAGCATAACTATCCTTATCTCATTTAAGACTTTCAAGTTCACTGACAGTCTACGAGAGAAAGGGTAAAGCAATGTCTGTATGTTGTCTTCTGTTACCGCAGCATTTCTACACATACAGACAACAATATCTGCAGGCATAAGCTTCCCTGGCAGGGAAGGGACATTTAACTAGTTTGTCAATAAAGGAAGACGTTTGCATTGCTCCAAAAGCGCGCGTTTTGAAAGGTGGTCCATAGCACTGAGCTCTTATTCACGTTTTTGAAGCTAGTTTCCAAGGCTGCTCAGTCACTTGCCAGCGTGTAGCATCTTGCAAACACAGCCGTGAAACAGAAAGGATCTTTCGTCAATTGCTCTACTCTCCGTCCGTAAATGAGCTACATTTTTTGCGAGCAGCTGTTTTGAGGGCCCTGGGACAAACATAGTTCGGAAACAATGTTTATATCGCTTCGCTAATCTACAATGCATTATATTTATCACTATAAAAGTTACTAATCCCAAAGCAAACCTTTACCATCAGTGGTGAGCTTATCATAAACTCGATTCTCTGGTTAAAACGTGTAATAAATTTTATTTTTTATCTGCACTTCCACTGAAATGTTTTCCTTTGTTCAAATCGGTTATCTGATCCAATTATGATGTCACCATTCTGGTATCTTGTAAATTGATCTTCCTCGTGTTACGATTAGGAAGACATCGTCCTTTTTGTCTGACATTTTGAGAAGTTCATTGCAACACTTTCGGTTATGTAGATGATTTCGACCATATGACAAAGAACAGTCATTGACTAGATTATATTACTACGCCCCCTAATCTGATTCTGTTTTCATTTGCAATATAATCGCCGCCCAATGCTCAAAATAGTCCTTACTGGACGTTTGTGTGGGCTTTTCTACTTTCTGACAATTTGATTTGGACAGAATACGATCTCACTATGGCTATCATACGATATCTCACAAGATCCTGTCGCATTAACTATTTTCATATGTCAACTATTAGCAGCTGACTGATTCTTACGTTAAGTGAGAGTCTTGACCAAATTGTTAAATCAATGATTCTCTCCACTTACCATAAAACGGTGCACTACTGCTAATAAGAGTATAATCTTTACACGAATGATTGGCGCTGGGCCCCCCTTATTGGATTGTTTCTGATAATAGAGGGGTAAAACACCCCTCACGTGAAGGCGTGTACCAACAGAATTTGTTAATCATCAACACTTTCTACCGATTCTGTCTGTCTACTGATTTCCATACGCTCCAATGCGAATCAAGGGAAGAAAACTGTAAAAGAGGTAAAGGACCTTTGCGAATACGGTACCAACTGCCAAAATTTTCGACGCGTCAGCTTATCAAGCTTCACCTCATTGTACAAAACTAAATATTTTGAGCACCTGTCACTCAGTACCAGGTACACTATTGACACTCTTTTTGCTATCTATCATTCTCCTATTTGTTTGTTGGAAGTGTGTAAAATTGCGCGATCATCGAGTGTTGCGCTTTACTTTGCTGAAGAAGCAACTAGATTTGCCTCTCTTTCGAAAATTATTCATGAGTCTGGTGTCAAACTTTTTCGCCGTTTCTTCACTTCAACACCCTAGCAGGTGAAAATGTTCCCACAAGTAGAAAGATTCCAATTATTCTTCCTCATAGCTCCCCCTTAACTAACCTTTGGCTAAGAAGACACTCGTGCTGTCGCAGGAACCTTTGTGAGAAACTACCACGACACACGACATTGCCTATATAGAAACTGGGCGCCATACGATTCTTGGACTGGTAACTTTCATGTGTTGGATAACATGGAGTGGGACATTTTCCCTTATGTTACTTAGCTAAATCTCTATTGGAGAGAGGGAACATCATTATTTTTGGCTTTTATATCACAAACTATAATTTTTCATTATTGCGTTCAGAGAAGTAGGAAGCAGTTACGAGATGGAAAAGGTGTCGGTACTTTATGCGCACTATCGTGAGTGAAGAGGACTGTTAACATGTTGTTTCAGTATTCTATATATGGTAATGCGCGGAGTCACGTGACATTAGATCCAGGCTCCATACGTTAGTATACCTAGGGATTGTAAAGAGGAGATCAGGGGACTGGCAGATGGATTGGTGAAAGGATTAGACGAGAGATTGAATGACAACGGACAAACTCTTGTAAGTTTGGAATGTAAAGGAATAAAATGTGATTACGAATAAGTGTAAATAGATCCGTATGTTTTATGAACCACTAGCTGTCTTCATTGATACCACTCTGACCCAGGTTAACAACAAGGACTTTGTCTAATTCATAACAGATAGGTGATTCTATCAACAACGAATATTTTCATTCCAGATTGCACATGAAGTTTTTCGAGCTTGTGATTACATAGTAACTCACATGTGAATGCTTAATAACTAGTCTTAGTAAAGTTGAAAGTAGAAAGGGCACTTGAACTGGACAAATGCTCCATGTAAATACAATGTCTTCGTTTTCATCACGCAGTTAGATCTGATAATAACATATGTGCATTTATAAATCCATTGAAATGTAGACCAGCAGTATGATTAATTTCTATGATGGGTAAAGTATGTCTCCTCCCATTCAACACCAACCGAAAGCCTACGGTGTGGTTTCACGATTTCGAGAAAGGCGTACTGAATAGTACTAAGGGATCGTGTCAGAACTGAAATCTGTTTAGACACATTCATCTCTGTTGTCCATAGTTCTTTACATAAACTAGTAATAGAACTCTGAACTCTGAAATTCTATAACTCATGTACTCTGTTAAACCCCAAAACTCCGAAACTCTGAAACTCTGGCCCTCAGGGCAAAAGTGATTATCTTAAGAATAGTCATGGGCGTCACATACGATACTCAACTCTTTCCTAGACTACTTTCAGAAGAAAAGGCGTTTTCGCGGATTGTATAACTATTAAGTTGTATGTTTTGCACAGGCTTTTACAGTTGTGACCCGTTCGTTTATTCATGCTTAGAGTTTCAAAGGAGTTTTCTGAATAAGTACAAATAAGTAATGAGTACACCGAGATATTCTTTATCTCCAATCATCATAAAATTTCCATAAAATGACAACAAAAGCAGACCAAGGGCAAAATTAAATCTCTCCAACGGAATGAGATCCATTTCTAATATCTTCCCCTTGTCCCCTTCCTGCCATTTAACACCAACCGAAAGCCAACGATGTGGTTTGACGCTTTCGAGAAAGGCGTTTTCGCGGATTGTAGAAATATTAAGTTGCATGTTTTGCTGTCTTTTACAATTGAGGCTTCTTCGTTTATTCACATTTGGAGTTTCTGTGCCTTGAACAATAGAGGGCTACGGAAAAAACAAGCCACAATACTGAATCGTCCAGTCAATAAAGTAATTTTGCTGCTCAGAGCTTCGGACTCCACACCAAATGAAGAATCATGAACCCGGGGATTCCCCGATGAGGAGCCCTTATTCTTTTATATATTTAAAATAGCGAGAGATATCGAGCTCAACCTTCCTATATACAGTCGTTAAAATATGGTTAACTCATTTAACTCGTCGTTAAGTTGTTGAACGTTTCTAATTCGAACTTTATGTAACTGTAGGTACAGCTAGGGAAGCCATGTCACTTCTGCATAACGCAGTGATTAGATCCCTGGTTTTTTTGACGCTCTGATTACATCATCAGAGAACAGAAATCTAAGAACGCGAATCATGCCTCATATGACTACGCGTACGTACACTTATCGATCAGATGCTGAATTCAATCTGTCCGGCTGATCCTAGTGGATCTAGGATGTTTCACCAAACGGTATGTCAGATCATCTAATTGTAATTCGTCGTTTTTAATATTCGCTTTATTCATGTATCTCTATTTACTAGTCATTATAATCTTATAGTTAACTTTAAATTACTGTAGAATGTTATTGCAAAGAAATGCTGAGATAAAGATGACAAAGTGTCGTTCTTGGCTTGCGCATGAACATTCCATGGACCGAAACTCCTGTGTAAGACACACGCAGCCACAGAATAAGTACAGATAAAAAGCAGTAAACTGATATTGCTATAAGGTCAAAGAGCAAATGCAATAAGATACCTTGACTGGCGATAATAAAACGTCCTCAAGGTCACATCGCACCACTCGACGGGAAAATATGTCACGCAAATAGAGAACTCAACCCACTTAGACCGGATCCAAATGGATCAGCACCCAAACTGGTACGGATCGCCCGTGCTCGTTTGGGATCGCTTTGAAAACTGGTTTTGTTTGGCTCCGGTACCAGACAGGTCGCGCGTAAACGCTTGGTATCGGATCCAAATGGGCTCGGATCGAAATTGAGGTTACAAAATTTCCAGTATGAGGTATATTCCACATGGGCTACCCTTATTTTGGCGCCAAATTTGATATGCAAAACATCTCAATCAAAACAAAACTCAGTGCAAGGAATAAAACGCTTCTCTTCTAAAGTTTTACCACTCAGGATTTAAATTGATTAGGTAACTGATCAGACAAAGGGAAGAACAGTGTCCAACTGAACGGATGAGGAGAGTGCTTTTCTCCTTAAAGTAGTATCAGATTACAAGTCAAACAACTTGAGCAGGTCTACTCTTCCCGCCTAATTTTAAAAACTACTTCCACGCATGTGATTTCAAGCGGAGCCAAATGGATCCGATCTCGTCTAAACGCATGTCAATTTTGGATCCGTACCCGTGTTAACGCCTGCAAAAACGAGTAC
>JAAAKL020018857.1:0-10068 GCA_010016065.2 Carybdea cf. marsupialis auct. non (Linnaeus, 1758)
ATAGATAGGGCGAAGGAGATCTTATATTTCTAGTCCATATATGATGTTGGTAATGACTCATCTCACCACAACTTGGTGAGATACCCCATACCAACCTCTCTCCTCCAATTTTCTGATGTGTCCCTTGAATGCCGACACTCCAGTCATGAAACGACACAGAAGAGACGATAACTGTGTCATGATAAACTGCACGTCCTTCCTTATCACTTCCTATGGCACCTCAAGGCTCACCTTCTTGGCTTAGAATAGATAGGGCGAAGGAGATCTTATATTTCTAGTCCATATATGATGTTGGTAATGACTCATCTCACCACAACTTGGTTTTATAGCTGAGTGCGAGTCATCAATGACGCCATATGTCCAAACTATTTGACATCCTGACAGGGCCGTAATATCTTTGTACCTACATCTCGAGACGATGGTTGCACAACAAGATGTCCCTGAGCGACCTTAGAGATACGAAAATGATCTTACAGGCCCGTAACCGATGTGGCTGTAGGGAGTCACTGTCTAGAAAAAAGTATAACCTTCAGTGGACTCAAAATGTTTCTCACAGATCAACCAGTAAAACGTCTAGGTAATAGTTTACATAAGTTTACGTTTTTAAACCTCATCGTTACAATGATTTCCTTTCAACTGATCAAAACAAATATCGCTCTAAATTCAAAAATAAATATATTCTGTTACCTTGGTGACAGATTTTTAGTTTTCTCTCAATGGCAACTCTTTAATCTTAGCAGAAACAGCAACATCTTTCAAGTACTCTAACAAACCCTTCAGTTCTTCTTATCTGAAACGACTAAAATAGCTGGAATGTTCTATTTGTGAGATGGTTTATATAGACACTTGAGACTTCTAAGGTATACTTGCCGTACTCTATAAAGTTAAGGAAGGTATCCGAAGTTCACTTCCATTCAATGCAAGGGATCGCCGTGACTGTTGTAAGGCAATGTAGTAAGTGTACACCATTATACCTATGTGAACTTAAGGGGGTTGAGAGATAACTACTGGTGTAATGTGTGCATCGCCAGCGGGTTGAGTGAGGCGAAAACCCTTTGGTGCGACAATAAGACAACCCGTTGGGTTCCTTTTTGACAGTATGGGATATGTGCCGGATGACTCATAATTTGGAGGAAAACTGGAGGGAGCTGTTCAAGAGTTGGGGCTTAAAAGGGTACAGATTGGACCAGTGCTCAGAATAGGATCCTATGCCTATCCGTATGGCATTTGAGTAGATATCGGGAAAGAAAACGAGGCCAGAGGAGAGATCCTGTCCAAGAGCATAAATAATCTCATTTGAGCTTTGCGGTATGGTAGAAGAAAGCTGGCTAAAAAGAACTCCTCAAAAAGCTGTGTTATTTTTCCTTCTTTTACCTTGGTAAGAAATTGTTCCAGCGACTGGCAAACAACATGGTAACAAGCAAAAATTGACTGGCTGCGATTAAGACGTGAAGAGATTCTTAATCTTTCCTTGCACCCCTATTCAAATCACCAGCTAGTTCTCGCACCCCCTTTCAGAAATGGTAAGTATCAATATCGATTTCATGTATAAATAATAGAACCAGCGTGTTTTCATAACCGACAAGGACACAACTAATAATAAAAAATATATTACAAATATCCAGATTTCTATAAATAGAAAAAAATTAAAATGTGGTTCTCTGGCTAAAACTAGGTCGCAAATGTTCGTAGTATCCTTCCACCCCCGAGAACCAAAACTGCACACTAGCATAAGAACATCTGCTTTATAAAAGCACTATTGCACCCCTTCCTGGTACTATTTAAACAAAAGTTATCCTCACACGACATCTATACACACATACTGTCTTCCTTGTTAGTTAACATGTAGAACCTAAGAACAAATCTCGAAATCCTAACATCCCGAAGACAAAACTCCCTCTGACCTCAGATATAGCAACGCCCCCATGTGCAGCAATTTGTCAATACAGCCCCGGCTGAAAGAGCCCCCACCTTAAGACAGTTGGTCCATACACGTGTCCATACCATATTAAACTCTCAGTCCCAAATAGTAACGGAGAAAGGAGAATTTACCGACTTCATTATTTGAAGTATATCGTGACTTTTCCCGACTTGCATGTACTGATGAAGTAATGGCTGCTGTGAACCAAAGCGACTGTATTGTACATTTGACAGAGAAGTTATCAACTTACATGGAAAATGGAAAGATCGCAAATGAAATGAACGAACGAGACAGGCTTGTTAGCTGGTGTCTGAGCAAATTCAAGAAATTTGCCCTTTGAATAATGCTGTTAAAAATACCCGATTGTCTGAAGAAGTAAACTCACGTCACCCTGCATGTGCAAACTATTAGATCGTAAAACCCGTTGCACGCGACCGTATCCCCTTTGGTTGACCAAGTTGTTGATTGAAGATCTAGCATTGTTGCGGCCTAGAACCACAAACGAGGGCACCAGTGTCGGACTGATTATTTACTACCTAAAATTCGGAAAACTTTAGCTGAGGTTTTTACGCTACATTCTTTACATCATTTGATCATACTAAATTATTCTGATCACTACCTTTATACTCGACCTGGCCTCTCGATAGCACCGTTTATCGGTTTAAGTACACCCTGAACATATTCTGAGCGTCAGCAAAAGAGCATCCGAATCTGACAAATTGTTACGAATTTTTATAACGCCCTTTCTATATATGCTGCATTGTCAGATTGATAAGAGCTCAGGATACCACAAGTCAAATGTTTCAAGAAAAAACCTCTTTTTGTAGATGTAGACATAGAATTACTGTAATACGTCATATTTGTTCAAGATGGTAAACAAAGTATATTTTGTTGATAAAATTAACTCATATGTGAGAATAAAATATCTCCATCGCTTGTTTCATCATCAACGAGTGTTTTTGGTAGCGTTATATAAGACATGATCAGTTTTAGCGATGCAACCGCGGCCCCAATGTATCACAAGGTTCCTAAAAGCACATCTTAAGCATAATGCGAGGTTAAAATCAAATATAGAGCATTTCGAGGCTGAACTATAACCTATTTGTGCGCTAATAAAAAAGGCGTGCTTTTCTTCCATATGGCTGTAGCTTGCGCTTCTTAAAGTAAATGTATAGAATTAACCATCATCAAGAGCCCATCTATCAACAAAAAAGATCAATCGACACACGATATCAATCGAAACATCATAACATGCGGACTCCGTCGCTTCAAAGATTACGGCCACCTGATGCCACACTTGCAATCAATCAGGAATATCGTATGCAGTGACCTGATTCGTTGAGTGGCTGGAATTTTAGTGTCTGCTTCCGAAAGCGCTTGTTATGAAGTTTTGTTCATAACAACGCGGTTGCTATGCAATCTTATACGAAGAGAAAATGTGATGTCACGATTTTGAAAATGTTTGAAGTATGGAAAAAATACTTAGTTTTCATGTTACCCTATTAGTAAGAACGTCAATGGCCAAAATTTAGAGTGGTGCTCTTTTCCAACACAGAGATATCGGCTTTCAAACTTTTAAATCTGTCTAACAAAACCTTATTACTTTATGCTGGCTCATAACGTAAGGAGCAAAAGAAAATTAACAAGAGTTGTGACCAGAGATTTTGATATTCAATTGCCTCTAGTTTAAACATTATGTACACTACAGGTCTGGTATTTTGGGAGACAGCCTTTTCCAGAGTTGCATTTAGATATCTGGAGTCAAACCGTACTATTTCCCAAACTTTTGATTTGTGATTTCATCACTTTCCCTCAGCATTGAAGATAGCTTAATAGCAAACAACCAAGTAGATTCTCGTGTCATCAACTTTAGCTTACATGTTTCTCTTTTTCCAAGTCTACAATACTAATAACTAGGAAAGAAAACGTCGCATCCACTTGTATTGCTGTTCCATTTTTGCTTTATTCCTGCGTGTCTCCCTTCCTATTAAAAACACGATCATTTACACGATTAATGTCGAATAGGGGTATTCCTTAACATCCTACTTGTTTACAACGGATTTGCGGAATAATGGTCACTTTAAAGAGAGACGATTTAAGATGTTACTTTTCCGAACGACTGAAAGATCTTTGATTGTGCCACTCAACACAATTGTTGGGCCAGCGGCAACTTTTGAGGGCACGGGGCCCTGGGTCCAATGTGGCTTGCGAGGCCCTGGGTCCAATGCTGTTTGCGAGGCCTTGAGTCCAATGCGGTTTGCGAGGCCCTGGGACCCATGTTGTTTGTGGGGCCCTGGGCACAATACGGTTTACAGGGTCCAGTGGTATCCTATAACGTAAGGAGGTCCGAGCAAAGTCGTGCTGCAGAGGTCATTGTAGCATTGGATTTCCTCCAGTGCATCCAGTTCGCAGTTTTGACAGACACATCTATCTTTTCCCTGGCGCTCATGCCCGGACTCACTCCCTGAACCACCAATGCATTTAACAATATTGTGTGTTTGTTCATGACGCCTGGTACATTTTCTGTTATTCTGACCTGTAACCTTTGCGACACAAAACCTAAGCGAATGTCCGATCAAATTTGGTTAATCTGCATCGAAAGATTGCGAAACCAATTCAAACTACTAAGTAAAAGATACGTTGTAAAATGTTTATAAATCGTCTAAAGACACTCATAAATAAAGACACAAGTATCGTTCTGAATTAACCCGATCGTTAGGCCTACTGGGAACAAAGGATCCCTTCCAATCCCTCTCCAACTCTCACTGTAACATCGTGTTTACAAAAGTGTAAAATCCAAATCCACTCCTTTCAATATTTCACCTTTCTTCCTGCTTCCTGTACCGATTATCAATGGTACAGATGAATGCAATTATCGATAATGGTCATGAATATGTCCAAAATTTGCCCTCGCTGCTCGGTGCTATTTACAGTTTGCCCGATGCACAGGCCCCTTTTAAAACAAACACTAACAGACTCCACATGCCATTTACCGTCATCTCAACTCTGTGGAAGTTAAAACCGTTGTAACCAACTCATAGTGTCCAAATTTAGATACAAGCCCCTAGTAATTCTGATGCAACTTGCTTGTACTAGAACGTCTGGACTCAGTAAAGAGTAAATAGAAGTCCCCGATACAGTTGGCGTAGTCCTGAAAACTTTATGGCAAGACGTCTTGACAACTACTGTAACTGTCGCACATCTAGTACGACGGGAGTAAGGAAGGGTGAAGGTCTACCTTTCACGACTGCTACGCTTCCCCCAGCCTGTAAAGAAGTTAATGAGAAATGGAAATCGCTAACTGTCGGTGACACAAGCTATAGCAGTCCATCATCCTCCATATTTTCGAGGTACGTGCCTAATCGATCGATGGGAAAGTAAGCAAAGTGTTCCTTTCATTCCATACTATATCTCTTCTGAACGATGACACCGCAATGGAACATATGGTCACCGGCGGTTGAAGACGCAACTTACCTTGCCACTTTTAAGAAAGCCATGGTAAGAGTTTCCAAAAGCGTTTCCGGTGTTCATAACTTATCAACGTTTATTACATACTTCTCTACTTCTCTACTATCTTTCTCTACTATCTTTCTGTACTATCTTTCTGTACTATCTTTCTCTACTATCTTTCTCTACTATCTATTCAAACTTATCATCATTGAAGTTAAGTAGATCCTAAAATTCACTTCATCAAAGCTTGCAATGAACAACTGTAAATAAGTTGCGGGTGAAGATAGCAAAACTACCACGGCAAGCCATGGTAAAAGACTCGAGGCGAACTTACCACCGGGAGACTCTCAACTGCACCGATACAGTTAACAGATGTATATCGTCCAAATTATGGTCACTGCTAAACTATTCTCCTTCGTATGGCTAAGCAAGTGCATATTATCATAAATCATGTCAAATCAGAGTTTAAGCATGGGCTGGGGATAATTGTGGGGGTCTCTCACACTAGAATGTTTCTGTTCAGGCCCTTACCAAGTATTTTGAGGCTTAAAAACCGGGGTAAACATGAAGGTTATTGAACGAAAATACAATGAAGGAAAGATTGCATCGGTCAATTACTTACGTCCTCCTCTGATTGGCTTGCTCCCACTTATGCTTTATATGTCGTTTTATTGGCCTCAATCCTGAAAACAAAGTACATTTTGATGAATATTACTAAAGGGGCATACACTAAAGCACCTACATGAACATTAAACTTGGTTTGCCATGCAAACTCCAATAATCAAAACTCGATAACACCAACTTTGCCAACATAAAAATAGATGTCGCAATCCGCATCCCACTAAATGCCAACAATATACCTTGTCTACTGTAGCCACAGACATAAGAGACGCGAGTGCACGAGGGGAAGTTCTCTAAGGTCGAAATTCCTGGAAAACAATCGTCCATATTCAGTCCAAATAATTGGTAATAATGGCTACTATTCAACTGGGGTTTATCACGACTGTCGAGGTCAAAGAATAGCTGCAATGGTGTTGAACCATACGAGGATGTTTCTAATAGAAGTCATAAGCCCTGTAATCGTGACAAACTACAAGCGATAAAAGTAAACAAATATGAAAAACTTCTGATAATTTTAGCGTTAATCGCTTGTAAACATTGTGCCACCTTCATTGTTCCCGGCAAAGGAAGCAAATCCAAAGCGGCACTTTTGTTGTCATGTGGCATAATCGTTAACATCATTTTGCCATCCTCATTGATTCTGCCTAAGTAAGTCTATTAAAATAATATTTTGGGCTTGTATTCGTAGAGAAATGAGAGATTCTAAACCTTTTCTTGCGATGTATACCTCTGACCTAGAATATTTCCTTTGCGTTTTTTCGAAAACTTTTCTTGCTCTTGACGTCTCCAGTACATGAACTGAGAACAGCTACTAAACTACAATCGAGGTTCAACGTGGGCACACAGCGGGCTTGCAGTGCATAGTAAACAAAAAATTATAGCATTAATCGTAATCATGTTTATAGTGATAGCCCACGTGAGTACCAAACAGCTTACAAGCCAATGAGATAAACGAACAAGCAGCCATTTATTCTATTGGCCTCAAGGTGAAATTTATACAAAAGCCTTGCCAATTTATGTAACAGCATTTACAATCTTCCATATCAATGGCTCTTGGCAGAATTTCAAACAAAGGAATATTTTGGATGCCCAAATAGGCAAAGTTTTATAGTTTTTTAGCTGCAAAAATTCTTAGATATTACATACCTGAGATCTAGACAGAAAGATATGTACACCTATGCCAGTGGTTAAAAACATTGTGTCTTACAACATGGATGTGGCATGCTGACAACACAAATGCCCACTTTCTCACCAGAACACAATATCTGCTCTGACTTCACATGGGCATATCAACCACAGCCTATTTCAGAAAATGGCACTTGCTACGTGAATACATACCAACTACACAGACTTAAACTTGCTGGAAAATCTCACTATCAGTCTCTCTCACTGGATCAAACTGTGAGAAGCCCGGAATATCTCCAAGCCTCCTATCACCCAGCCCTGATTTACATTAAAGGTAATTCAGTGCATTTTCATATACACAACATGGGCATGGACTAGCTGAATCTTGTCTAATCTAGACTAATCTAACCAAATCAATTGTATGTAAACATACATGCAGTGACATTGGCCCATGGCCACTTCTATGGGGCAGATCAGATCAGCTGGATATTTTTAAATATCCACTTTTCGTAGCAGGATGTGATGCTTTCAAATACTTGATCTCTGTTCTGCAGTTATATTTGAATTCTTTAGGGATGCAACACCCCGCCCCTCGGAGAAAACTACTCTAATCTTTCACACTTGTAAACTCCTTTGGAAATTCATGCATATGCCACTGCAGAGTAAATGGGGTGGCTAGGCCATACCCTATTATTTATGTTACCAAATTAACTTCACTTATAAAGAAATAACAATCTGAACTCAGAAAGTAATCTCCTTGTCATTAGTATCACCAAGACTGCTGAAAAAATCATGCAGACATCAAAACAACCACGAAAACTACTGCAAAACCTCACTGTAGCTATCAATTAGAAACATCATCAACATCAAATCAAAAACCATGACAACAACAACCAGCCCTCAAAACTAACAACACTAAAACCAAGTCTACTTTGTGGGTTTCCTGAGAATCCCTGCCTAGTCATTGATGAACCTACACAAAATATTAGAATTTCCATTTTTGAGTCCATGTATCATACTTTTTGGTCATTAATCACCATAATCCTGAATTGGACAGGCTGCTGATGTTATTTCAACTCAAAGTCACCTTTTGAACTGAAGCTAATACTCGATGGCTTTTGCAATATAAGTAATACTTAGTAATTAGACACAACACCTCAAAATCGATAGCTGCACAGCTGATGCTTGTTCTTAGTCCTGGAAACCTCTTGGGTCATACTAAATGGTGAGAGGTCATTAAAAGAATAGCATGGTCTTCCTGATTGCTAAAACTCAAGTTCATATCACAACCAGTACATTTCCTAACTTTAGCAATGTGGGCCAATGTACTATAAACACAAGATAAATTTCAACACTTATGTCACAACTTCTGAGTGATATCAATGGTGTGATAATTCAAAATACATGACCACTATTTTTTATAAACACTAGTAGTGTACTACAAAATGGGCCTCTACAGAGACAAATTTGGAGCAATTTTTGCAAGTAATCAGTATAAAGGTTTCTTAAAGCATCCAAATGCCAACTCAAATCCTCTATTTTTAATACACATGCAAGAGAACACTCATTCTAATTTCTTCTGCATAACAAATAACTTAAAACTGTAATTTTTTGACAATGGACAATGGACAAATCTAACATTGCAACTGTGTCCTAAGAGAAAGCTTCTCTGCCGTGATACAAATTTTCTTTGGAAATGTATAATATACAAAAAATTTTGAGTAAAAGATATTTCAACTGTAGTCTCAGAAAAACCCATGCATAAGCAATAGAGTAAAGTGCACTAAAAATGCAACTAATGAGCCTGTAGAAATATAGGAATGCAGAGCATAATTCTTGTACAAGCTCCCCAATGCGGTTAACTGGTTAATGTTAATGAGGCAAAAAGGAGTGTCCAGTTCAAAAATTGCTGGCCATGCATCCAAATAATACAACACTGTGCTCTTTGTATAGCACTATTACGTTGATTGATACTATTGTAACCCCATAAGGAAATATGACCTGCACACCTAGATACACAGTAACCTGAAACTTCACAAACATTTTATTGCTAAACATATTATTTCATTTCAGTATTTATTTCTGATGTGTACCAGATAACCGTCAAAGCAGATTAGCTGGAATTTTTTAGTAAAATTTATTTTGATGTTATACTGTTGACAATCCAGTTGTCTCTTAGGTAATGATTTTATATATACTGCCTAGAGTAGCTTTTACTCTGAAAAAGTAAACCAACTCAAACCGAATCTCCTACATCAAATTAATTGACAGGACATGTGACTGATAGCTGTGATATGAGATATGGTACATGGCGGGAGTAACTTGAAGAGATATGGAGTGAAAGATTTGCTAGAAGATGTGGAGTGAGGCAGCAGAGCAAAGTAACAATATCTAGTGGATCAAATTTATTTGGTCACATTAGTACAGACTGAAGAGACAATGAGCACCTGGGTAGAATATTAGCATTGGAAGCACCTGGAAGAAGACCACCAGGAAAGGCACAGGAAAGCTGGATCTGCACTATTCAGGAGGATACGAGTCTACCTGGACCTCTGAAAGAAGACACACTTAAGTGGAGAAGGTGGAGAGCTCTGTCACATCACCAAACATAGTCAAATGGTGTAAGAAGATGTGTTCGTATGGACACCTGCCTCCTATCTCAGATGCAATAAGAGACATGGGACTCTGGCTAGATAGCTACTGTAGCTGGCTGGCTGGTCAGCTGTGAAGAAACAAATCAGAACTTGCAAGAGACATCCTTCTCTGGCAGCCAACTTATGGTAAAAGATCAATCGCAAGGCCTTACCAAACCTACATGATGATTATGATGATTACGATGATGATGATGATGATAATGATGATGATGATAATGATGATGATGATGATAATGATGATGACGATGATGATGATGATGATGATGATGATGATGATGATGATGATGATGATAATGA
>JAAAKL020018858.1:0-10067 GCA_010016065.2 Carybdea cf. marsupialis auct. non (Linnaeus, 1758)
GGTAATCGCAGGAATTAAAAATGGCGGCTAAGGCACCGGTTTTGGTGAAGTCTTATTCCCAATCTACGGCACATTTAGTATTTAAACCAGTATCTTCCTTCATTATCAGCCATTATCTATACAAGTGGGTCCATAGTCTCGTTTGCGTCCAAACTAAAGTTCAAATCTACTCTCTTGAATACTTCTAGTTCAAATGTTAAAATTGCCTGCCTTAATACTGTTTTATATCTCCAGGAAAAATCTTTCATCTGTCCAAAGGCTGTATGAAAAAAAAATTTGAAAAAGTAAAAATTGATCCTATTCCCAGAATGTTGGCCTAATTCCAAGGTTAGGCCTAGTCGTTAAAGAACAGTAGAAGATCATCAGTTAGGTCACTATTGTGGAAACATACATCTGCAAAGCCTCCGTCCATCTCCCTTGCCCATTGCCCCACAGGCCTAAGCATATAGGCAAGCAAGTAGATATTGATTACCTAGAAGGGTGAAATGCGGGATCGTGGCTTATCCGGTCACCCGTTGTTCCAGGTTCACTAAAGTACAGTATCACAATTGCTGCACGGAGTGTCTCTACTCCATCAAGGCAATAGAATGAGTGACGGCGATTCTGTAGGGAGGCCTCTCGAATTTCGATAAACTGGGAAAGTCATCAAATTGATTACGGAATCTCCTGAAGTCACTGCGCCGATTTTGAGCGTGGGAATAAAGAAATAGATTGGATGACAGAGGAAATATCCATTTTGCGTATTTCCTGTCACACTATCGGCCTTCGTGTGGGTTAACAGTAAAGAGATTACTTCGATTATATCTTCTGGATTAGAAACTAACGGGGTCTAAAAAATGCTATTATCGTTTAATTCACTTACAATGCAATGGTTTTAGTCCAGTGGCGCTAGTTGCTGGCTGTTGTAATCGATTTACTGTCACTGCACAGCTAAAGTGTCTGCTCACAGAAATTACGATATTCAGTTACACTGAATTTCATACAATGACTTTTAAATCCTGTTAATGTACATGTGTTATTGTTACTCTTCAAGCTGCGATACTAGTTCTAATTAAACCGCAGGTGCAAAACAACCAAATCAAACCTAATCTCTTTAAAAATAAAGAGCTGACGACGCAAGGCTTCTTCCTTTACTGTCGAACCTTTTATCACTGTTTCTTTTGGTTTCACTCCGAAGCCAAAAATAAAAAGGAAAAAACATGCACGGAAAGAAGAGAAAAGGAAGAGTGCGAGAAACGTGGAAGGCAAATGTATCGTACGGGCGGTACAAGTGTTGTTTTATCAAGCTACCTTCCTGCGACAATTGCGGAAAAGCGGCGGCTTTTTAGCCAACCCCCTTTGGGTACTTCATCTTACTTAAACTATGTTGTAACTTTCTATAATAGAATAAATAAATTGCTTAGTTAATTAAGCAGTCTTAATGACTTCTGTGCCCCGGGAGCTTATATCTCCCCTGGGGATGCCTCTCTGCTTATCAGGAGGTACGATGAGAGATTACCAAAGTTCGATTCTCTTCCTAGCTATCCCAATATCTTAGTCCCAACAAAGAAGCCCTTTGGTAAGGCAAGTTTTCTCACCCTTCTTCGCCTTCTGACTCGTCTACACACAGCAATATTACGATCCATCTTGTATACTTTACGGCTATAATAACTGATGCTCTTAAATCTAATTTATTTCGTCTTCTTTTTTCTTGCCACATAATGACGGTGACATTATCTTTTAAGTTCTACGCATTTTTGTACCGGTAGATCTACTTAATGTGAGGAACAAGGCGGTTTGATTTCTTTTCGACAAAATGAACTTGAATATCCTTTTACTAATTTGCAATAATTGTCTTCAAATGCCATCATTTAGCGCAAATAACATAGATACGTATAAACATTTCCGATTGATGCAATACCATATTCTGTAATAAGGGCATTCCATTTTCCCTTACAAGGAAATGTTTAAACGGCTGTCATTGAAAAGTATGAAACAAATATTTAAAATCTGACTTAAGTTTGCCCCCTCCCCCTTATGTACTCAACTCTCCTGGGCTACTGCGCTGATGTGTTCATCACAGGCTGGCAATTCTTTAAGTACCCGAAAAGAATGCCGTGCCTTAAGCAATCACTCTGTTAAACATGGATTGGATAATACTTAAGTGCAACATTGCCGCTGAAATGGCTCAGCCTTCTTTACTGCAACCATACTTTAAATTAAGTTGAATTTATAGACTACCATACCATGCAATTCAAAAGATGTGCTATTTATCTATATGATGCTGTTAAAAGAGTCTTTACAGTGTACATATCGAGTAAATATCGAGTAAATATCGAGTAAATATCGAGTAAATATCGAGTAAATATCGAGTACATATCGAGTACATAGCGAGTAAATATCGAGTAAATATCGAGTAGGGCCTACATATCGAGTCAATAGAACAACTTACTATATGGTAATATGGGAAAAGGATCAAGGAAAGCTACTGACATTTGAACTGAAGTGATGTCCAAGCATCAGAAGCGTCTAAGTTTTGTATGAATGCCTGTGATAATAAACTCTTAAGATGACGAGAATTTTTGGAATGGTGTAAAGACAGAAAGCGACGCTACATTTTCTAATCATTGGGGCATCCTGAGATTTCAAGGTGCCTGGTAAGGGAAGAAGAAAAAGTGCAAGGCTATAACATGTACGCACTTTTCATGTTTCTTGTTGTTTGTGTTTACATGATGATTTAGTTACAGCGTGTGCACATATGGTGTTCAAATCATTGTCCCTGATCTAAACATGATACACCGTAATGAGGCTTTACAAAATGTTTGAACATTTGGAACTATTTAAAAACTAAGATCTTCCTAGTCAAATTAAAACCAAAGATCCCAATACATAAAGAAAAAAAAGCAAAGAAAGTGTATTACTCACCAATTGTTGTTATCGTTATAAAGCAGAAATACAACCACTCAGAAAATTTCATGGGATTGCTTTCTTCTTCATGATCACCAAAGTTGCTTCTCCATGTTTCTCGGTGAATGTAGTCCTCGATATCGCGCAAAACTGCAATGAACTGGCTGCTGGTGAGGTTCATCGAATGCTTGGAAGTGATATTTTTAAGAAAACTGGCTGAAACATGTGCTCTAGGTATGAAGACCCTGCCGTAGCTCGTATCTCCTTTCTTATTTTCAATTTTCATAAAAATCAAGCCTCCGATGGCCAAGATCATTATCAAAGCTGCAAACCGGGACAAAAAGCCAAGAGCTGCTCCTTTTACAATGTAGGCCATCACTAAGGGAAGTTTTTATATTTCCAACGAGAATATCAGCTGAAGTTGAAAGATTGCAGCGATTGCAAAACAAGTAGTGTTGTATATAAACTGGTTTCGTATGCTCCTTGTGATAGAAAACGCTGTAAATACCAACTCGTCTTTCTAAAGGGCTTTTTATGTCCGTGAATTACGTGGCCATGTGTTCTAGGACCCTAGAGATTGATCGATCAGAACCATCTGCTATGTCGCAATGCGTTTATTTGTACAATGGTGTCTTGGTATGTCTCGATTCAACCTATCACAGTCATTGTACTTGGAATAGGAAACAATTGCCATAATAACGTAAACAATCGAGCATCCAAGAAATGTTGCCATGAAATGAACTTTTGAGTGTATGCGTACAAACTGGGGGGGGCAGAGGGCTGCAGGTCCAAAGAGTCGGGCAAAACAAATTTTCGGGCAAATACAAATATTTTTCTAAAGCCTTCGAATGATGAAACGATCAAAATAGAGTTTGGTTGTCAATATTAGTAAAGGGGTATCGTTATCATGTATAATTCGTGCGTTTTTCTCTAATGAATAAAAGATGATAGAGTACCCTCTGGCTGTTTGGTCTAACCAACGCAAATTGCGTAGGACATACAGGATTTCAACTTTCCTATTTCCTCCTGTAGGAAGATGTTAGTTCCCGTTCTAACATACACGCATCATCCAAGAGCGGGTTTTCCTTCTGTTATTCTGCATACTTGCACGTTTTTTAATCAAGCTAGGAGCTGCGTAGGGCTCTAAGGGGGCACGGGCCCCTCTGACTTTCAGAAACCAAAGTTGTGTCCCCTCTAAAAAATTTTTTTTTCAAAATTATTTTCCATGTTTAATCAAAAAGGAATTTTGATTTCATTTGGGAGCTATTTGAATCTGTTCTGGATTAACAGCTAGCTAGCAGGTAAACACAAAATTATAGGGTTGAAACCAATAGTCATTTCGTCACCTTTCTGACACCTCTCTTTGGAAAAGAGGTGGATGGGCAAGGCATTTTCAATTGCTATCACGATGCATCTCACTCCATCTATAATGGACTTTACCTGCATTCAACGCAGTATATTTTCTTGGGCGATGAATATCATGAAGCCTCCACCTCACATTTCCCGCTTGTTAGCATCTACGCTCAACAATCCTAAATATAATCAAGTTCTTCTCATTTGGCTGACATTGACTATGATTACGAAGTTATTAACTTTCTTATAAACTGAGTCAAGTTAGTTAGGACTGAATCTATCTGACTGCTTTCAATAAACGACATTTCTATGAATCATTTAACGAATTAGTCCCTTTGTTCGGTGCTGCAAAGTGGTATGAAACTAGGAGGGGGCATGGGCGCAATTCCCACTCAAATCAACAAGAACAGCAGTAAATTCCATTCAGGATGGGCAGATATGCCAACTTGACTTACATCCCCACCTTTCTAACTCCTAAACAGCTGCGAAAATGAAGTCCTGACCTGTGCCGCTAGCTGCAAATACGTCCATACTGTCACTTCGTTTTTACTCTTTTTCAGTCTTTTTTCAAGGGTCGTAGCGACGTGAAGAGAGGGGGCCTATGGCCTCTTAATATTTTGACAAAATTAGTGCCAACGAAAATAACACTGAAACGAAATAAAGGAAACTAGGTTTTTTGCCCCCTTGGTTTTAAGGGCATGCTTCCTCCGCTGTTACTATAGCAGCTAGTCTAGGCATTGACATGCTTTTCTCTTCAACTCTGTGTTCTTTGGCAACACTTCATCTGTAGCACATTCGATTCGTATCCTCGAAAATGAATATGTGACATCTATACCCTTTCAGGTTTTGTAAAACGAAGGTCGAATTACCAAATAGAGAGTGACTTTCCTTTCAAATTTAGTGCTTACCATGCTACCAAGCTACCGACGCCAAAGAAGTAAAAAATCCAGTGTTGTTGTCAGGCGATGCCATCTTGTTGTCTTCCATGTTGTTTCACTTGTTTGATTTGTACTAAATAAACTCATTTGGTATGCAGTTGCTGTCTAGTGTTGTTGAAGATCGGATTTTTGATTAAGAGTTTTAGAGATGGTAACAATGTTTAACTGTTTTATCAAGAAAAGGAAACCGAATAAGAAGAAGATGAGAGGGAGTGTAACGGTAAATCCTCTCTTTACTCTGTATTTTTACTCATTGTATTACTGTTTGCTTCTGTTCTTGGTATTTGTCCAATCATGTCAACCTCATGTGCTGATCATGTGTAATGTTGCTTTTGTATGTTGCTCTGTCATGTGTGTCTTCTGTACTTTTCCGTTTCTCTATATTTATCTGCCTGCGTCATCTTTTGTCTTGTGTGTTTGTCTCTCTTTAATTGGCTAATTCTTACCTATTGTAAATATTATATAAAAGTAGCCTTATGACGCTTGTAAATCAGATGTTGTTTGGATTTCAAAGAGTTTGGTTTGTGTTGTTTTTTATTGCGTTTTTAAGTAATAGATTGTGGAAGCCTGAAGGCTGTTGGAATTGATGGAGTTTTTATTTCATTTTGGATCTTTAGAACCCGTGGTAACTTATCTGTACCATTACAATAGAAGAAGAGTGCCATTTGACGACTTCTCTGCTCCGTGTGACTTTACCATGGAAGAATTCCCATCGGATCAACCAATCTGTCCAAAAGCTCATTGAAAGATGCGCAGAGTCAATAAGAAGAGAAGACTGGAAATAATCAGCTTTGAAAAAATAGTAGAGAAACTGAGATATGTCAAACTCGGATTCGAACAAGTGACCTATCCAACTTGTAAGTTTGAATAGAATTTATTTGTGATAGTAATCACATTATCATCGCTTTGCTCACATAGAAAGAAAGAAACATTTTCACCAACATGTTTCAGTATCAATACAAAACCGGTCGTTAAGCATTGAAAAGGGTAAAGTCTTAGATGACTCTTAAGTCTTGTTTTGTATAGCACTGGTGCGTTGAGTGAGACTACTGGTATTCCAAAAACAACAAAAAGTGTTCACAAAGGATGAATACATCCTATACCAGAAGATGGAAAACTTTATTGTACTAAGCGACATATGCATCGGTATCATTATCTTGGTTTCCATCATATAATTTGGGTGCCAGCTAATGCCACGAGTAAACGAAAATCATTCTAGAAGAGACACTAGTGAAAAGTGAAAATGTCACCACCGGGATTCGAACCCGGGACCCACGCATGCGCGGCGTGATGCTCTACCAACTGAGCTATGGTGACCCGGTGATAACATAGTTCACTTTTCACTAGCCGCCACATTAGCTCCCGATATTCCACCGGTGAACATCGCATCCAGCTCTACGCAATTCTGGAAACCAGCCTCTCTAATTTTAAGTGTATTGTAGATAATCGTTAGTAAATGCATTTTAAAATCATTTAAAGGAAATCTTATTTTCTAGTTGTTACCAGGTTCAATAACATTGTGTTCATGGAGCATCATATCGTTGTATTTTAGCTCACGACTATTCTCTTTACAAACACATCTTTGGGCTATCTTTGTCACTTCACCATTGCAGGATATCACTTCCCATAAAGATTCTCTCTCTCTCTCTCTCTCTCTGATAAATGCTTCTGTCAAGTGAGTAGATTATAAATGACATACAGGTCAAAACCAAATGTTAACATCCTGCCTTTGTCCTAAAGCTTTTTCCACACGCTCTGCCATTTCCTTTTCCTTATACTGTTACTGCGATGAAAAAATTATTCAGTACTCTAGGGGACTGAGTACTAGTTTATTAGGCTTTTTTAATGATGTGACCTCGTTCAGCCTGTCTGCTGTAGCTTCAGACAGCAGCTAAAAGCCCGTAATACTGGTCACTGCATATAAATTCAGCTGTTTTGGTCTTTGATGAGAAAGATGCAAGGAGAGCAAGCAAAACAGTTGGTGATATGTCCTTTGATGAAAGACTGGAACAATGGAAACTATTTCTGTGCTGAGCTAAAGACTGTTCACGGCAGGTGTTTTGCAGAATGTCTCTGTTTGAGTTTGCAAAGGAAAAAAGAGCCAATTAATTTATCAGATTGTGTCTTCGCAACCAATCATGTGGATGAACAGGCGATGTGAATAAATTGTACTCTGTCATATCTTATCCATCAACTCACTGGGGCTAAGCGCTATTGTTTTTCCTTTAGATAGCTCTGAAGTAAACGATTTTAACGAAACGCTTGCCAATATGGTCTATGATTACATCCCAGAGCGGTCAAAAACAGACCAGGTGTTGCAGCTCTCACAATCCAGGGGGTGACAGTTGAAACCGAAAAGAGAACAATACTAGAAGTCAAAATCATTCGCATAAAATTCTCTGACAAACGGTGTTGGTCTAATTACAAGATATTTGAAATCAAAACAAAGTTCCCCGTGAGCTCATGAGACATAATTACAATTTGTATCAAGTTTAAAGCTATTTCCCATTGTTTTGTAATTCAGTCGATGTAGTAAAAGATGGCTTCGGTCATGGCTAGACAAACGCAGGCCGAAAATTTCATTCTCTTATCAAAAACTTTCCATAGCGTTGATATCAGCAAAGTTTGCAACTGTTCACATAATATTATTTAACAGCAAGAAAGAAAAATATTTTTGTTGTAAGAAAATTTTGCTAACTAAAATGTAGGGGTAAAACATGAAAGCACGGTCATTAAGGATGCGGTTACTTGAAAACCGTCCACACTTTTTTTACTATAGGCAATTATCAGTGGCACAAAAGTAGACGTAGTTGATGATTGAAAGACCTTCAGATATTCTACTTATGTATGTAATGCATAGTTTAAAAACAAAATAACTAATAAATCTGAGAATTACGTAAAGTGTGCTAAACTCTGCCACTGTTGGGGTACAGGCGAGTTTGCTATATAGGACTGTGTATAGGACAATGTATCAAAGGTTGCCAAAGGACCCCAGGAGACATACAAACAAAGTTAAAACTCAAGTCTTCGTAGCCATTTTAATGTTATATGGTTGCATGGATCAATTAAATGGATAAACTGCTTTCGTTTAGAGTTCTATGGTCAACAAGATAATCGCCTTAAGCCAAGGAAATTGAGACTGTGCCTTACTAGCTTTATTTGTAGACGATAGGGTGTTTTAGAGGTGTTAACTACCACAACTCGTATCATTCTGCTTGTGTACTCCCTGATCTAACCACTACGTGGTATATTCCAGAGTAACGTATTATCAACCTATTATCAACGTTATTATCAACGTATTATCAACGTTGTGTCATACTCTACAAAGAAGATTGGAAGGTGACTAGGAGGGGTTGCACATTCAAACATCATTAGTATGTATATCGTCATGAAGAGGTCTAAGGAGCCAAGTGAGCTTATTAAGGCAATTATTTTGACGACACTTCAGGTAGAATATAATTGCTGATGATAAATATGTAGAAAGCACTTTTATTGTCAGTTCATTCTTATCATTTATTATTTCTTAGCTATTACAACCTTTAAATTCTACAGTTATTTCTTTTTGCGTTGGATTATATCTTTTCATAGAGCCACTTTGTAGGCTACATCAAGAGAATTACAATCTGTCACAATATAGTATTTTATTGCAAATAGAATATATCAATAGATTGTGTTAGACATTATCAAAACATATGTTAAATTATACACACAATCGAGACCAAAGTAGATTAAAGTCGAATTATTGAAGACTAATCGTCGAAACAGAAAATATACTTTAGCCGCAATTTCTGACATGACATACTAATCGGCCATGTAATGGAGATAAGGAAGACATTGGGTAGCCGTAAAGCCAACAAAATCTTTTAAAGATAAAAACCTTTTAAGCTCTCTTCTTGTCAATTGCAATATCACGTCGCCATACTTACTCATGAGCATACTCGTTGTATGGTGAACATGTCCTTAAATCCTTTAATAAATCCTTGTGGATTAAGGGCCTCCTCCGCAGTTATTATGACTAAGACTACAGATGAATTTTTAAGACACGATTGATTTATGGTATTATTCTATGACACTAGGAGTGATTTCAGGAATACCTTAACATTTAAATGATAGCCTTAATAGACAGATTTCTAATGGACATTTGATAATTCTGAAAAAGTAACCTGGATCATTAGCAGTACTCAATTAAATATTTCCAACTTCTCCTTCTATATAAAATACAGAACACAGTGCTGTATGGACACAAGTGTAATGCTGGCCCATAATTATTTTTTTCAGAATAGAGAATTCTTAGATCGTGTCACACTATAAAAAGAACAGGAATAAAAAATTTGCATTGTAAAATAACTCTTGTTTGTGATTCTTCATTGCAATTCGTTTAGTAATCTAGAACCCTCACTTCTTCTTCTTCCAACTCTTTCTTTGCAAGCATTTGCCTTTCAGATGTTCATGGGAGCCTTTCCCTTGCACAATATGTACTGCCTTTACTGAGCTGTCCCCCCCCCCCCCCCTGCGTCAACCATACCTTTTAGAACTCAAGTACCCAAGCCATATCTTCACCAAGCTTCAAATGGTAATCAACAGTGTCCACTTTTACCACAATAATATAAGAATGCCACTTTTTCCTTGGTAGACTGAGTTCCGATCAGATGATATCATGCATAGTTCAGTGAGTAAAATTTTATCAACATTGAGAAGTTTTCAAACGACCCTCGTCACCTTTTGTGGATTTTACTGCTCTGCATTATGAAGTATCAGGCGCAAGTCCTCGCATTAACTATCAATAAATGGTGTTATAAATAAAATGAACTTTGTAAAATCCCAATTGCGCCCACCTTTTTCAAAGAACACTTTCAAAAACACCCTGTTAACAATTGTCTGCTACGAATA
>JAAAKL020018859.1:0-10067 GCA_010016065.2 Carybdea cf. marsupialis auct. non (Linnaeus, 1758)
TTGCTTCTTTTTTTTAAAATTGCACCTGTTGCGGTCTTGGAATACCTAGGCTGCTCACTGCTGGAATGAATACCCTTATCATGGGTTGAGAATTCATACAACAAATACTTGTAAATTTTTAATCCAAATCTTTCTTCAAACATCGCAATTCGTTTTTCTACCGATCATACAAAAATTTTCCTCTTAGTTCTACTTCCTACTACCTCGCGGTACTTTCCAGACTTCCAGGTCTTATGTTAAAGTTGCCATGGGACTACAGTTGTTGCGAAAACGAGGCTCGAATGCACGCTGACCTCACAATATGGCTAACTGAATATCAACTTGACTTAGACTTGGAGCATGCTTTCATGTGTTAAGTACGCTAAATTTATGATCTGTTTCAGTTAACCATCCTACTACTAAATAGTAAGAATCTTATTAATTATGGTATTATTAAACATATTTTAGTTTGGAACGGCGAGAGAACTGCCATTCAACATGGCAGACAACATGTGTTACAGTGCTGTTGACAATATTATCGTACTTGATCGCGTATTAGGAGTTGAATAGTGCCTTGGAATTTTGTACATCAAGGCATACGGAATAACCTACGCCAGTTATTAACGTCTATGGAAAACAGAGGACAAGCAAAACGCTATCAACCGTATCATATGAGACGCTTGTGGACTCAACCTGAAAGAAGGAGTGTGTGATGGGGCACCTTTATGAACGAAGTTGTTGTCCCTGAAGAATGGCGAAAAATTTTTAGAATGTGAAGGAGAAGCCAAATGAAGCTTGCTGAACATTTACGGCCTCAAATTGCGGGTGAAATGACTGGAATGCGATCTCCGGTAGATAGAGGAGATCTAATAGAGGAAGGCGGTTGTTTAAATAGTAGTAGGGTCTGTAGAACCCTGATAGAAAAGGTGAGAAGTGTGGAGGCAGAGGAGTAAACGGGGAATGGGATGGAAAAGTCTCCTTCAGTGATAGCCAGGCTTGTGAAAACAAGTTTAAGTTTTATACAGTAACGATACCTTACTATTTGATCAATATACTGGAAAGGGAAAAAAAGTTAAGGTGTGAACACTGTAAACAAGTGGGTTTCCATGATCTATATGAAGCTCCGGTAGAATAATTCCAGAATTTTAATTGCTGGGAGTTTGGGGTCTGGAATAAGAATGTCCTGTTATGGAAAGATTTCGAAAATTTAATTTTTTACGGCGGGGGAGGCTGTTAAGTATCAGAGAGTAGATGAAGTAGGGTAGAGGAAAAAAGAGGAAACAGACAAAATCATTCAAGGGCTGAATTGTATCTCTCACAGCTTGTGTTAATTAATTGTAAACTGACTAAAATAGCATCATGTATGACTATTTAAGTATCAAAGCTTGACACAGCAACTTTGTAACAAACAATGGCTTAACATTGCGATTACTGCATTCGCTGTGGCATGCTGTAGAACTTACCTGTTTCAGTTTCGAGGATAAAGTGTGCGCATGCAAAAAGCACATGAATTCCATTTTATCCTTATCTGTGTGTGGACAGAGAACTTTTGTTTCGTTTTCACACCTAAAGTTGCGTTTTCAAATTGATCTGATTTAGTATGGGGGAGGCCTAGAAGCAGTGGCAAACATTGAATAGGCAATACGTACATATATGACTGTTTCGGTAGTCGTAGATACTGTGATGGGAATTGTGCTTGTATGCTATTGCATGTCCTCCGTTTTCCGATCCACAACATTTGAAGTCTTGATAGAACTTGTCATCGAAATCTGTGACAGCCATGGTTACACGCCCCATTCTTAAAACGGTATCATTAGAATGAAACTACTGGAACAAGACGTAATAAGAAAATCTTTTATTGTAGATACGCATAGCGACTCCTTGACGACCATGTTGCGTGGAATGAATCTGAAGACATCATTGTTAGTCTATATCCACGATGTTTTCAGCTTGATAATGTTCGTAATGATTGATTTTATTCATGTATGTGTGACCTTAGCTATGACAAGTTATGGAGACAATGTAGCACAGGAAGGCTAGATAAAATGTATCTTATCTTATGAGTTCTTTATATATTCTATAGAAAGTGACGGTTTAGAGTTACCTTGAGACTACAGGTCATGTCAGTTGCTTTGGGTTTTTTAAGATTAATTACTAACATTGATTCACTCGTGACCTCATGCAATTTTTGAGCAAGTGAAATTCCGTGTTCGAAACTTTACTATGGCTCTACTTCGTTGTTAACTGCCCCTGGAAGATTTCATAATTATCGTATGAAGAACTTGTGCAGGGCCTCCGACACCACAAGGACCTGAGGTGCGAATGGCCCAGTCACTCGCTGGCCTCCGTATTATCATCGTCGATATTTATTCCCAATGTTTGGTTGTTGTCTCATGTTGAAAACAGTGTTCGGGACCTTGCTATGACACTTTGGATGGGGAGGTAGAGAGCCAGTATGCAATAGATAAGTCATCAGGAACCGGAGGAAAAAATGAGTTTGATGTCGAAACTGTAGTGTTGCTGCTTGCTTTTATGTTGTTGTTGTGTTGTGTTTTTTGTTGGGTTTTTTTCTGTCCTTTTTTATGAAAAAAGTATAAAAATATAGAGTATCTTGTTAGGAGGAGGTTATGACGTACATAAGGATTTGGCTTAAGTCCAAATATTAGAAATGAGTTCATTTGCGCAACATCAAAGTTTAAATTTTGGCTACCAAAGTTGAATTTCTGAACTCCAAGATTGCAAATGCTAATCAGTGACACTAGAGATATGTCAAGTATTTATTTTTATCCGTAAAAGAATTGCAGGGCGTACATTTGTTAGAGACAAGCTGGGGAAATGTCACCGATTTATACTTGTTAGCGGTGTACTTAGATTGGCCGGTCTCTCATCACCGAAATCGTGCGTAAAATTGCACTGCAGTCCAAAATGGATTTACTGGGTCATGCCGTTAGAAGAAAAGTGCAAGTTCTAAACATAAATGCGTTCTGTGAAGGTGAAGTGGATTTCTAGAGTTAAAGATGCTGGAGTTGGTGTATTGCAATGTAGTCAGAAATCACAACGGCAATTTTCATTCCATGCGGAGGGAAAGTGTGACGTCACGATTTTAAAAACGTTTGAATTGCGGAAAAAATACTCAATGTTCATATAGCCCTATTAGTGAGAACGTCAATGGCCAAAATTGAGGATCTTGCCTTTCCCTAGTTCTTCAGTAATTCTCATACTTAAAACTTGGCAAATTTCAGCAAGAAATAGCACCTTGTCAAATATAAGTCCTCCAAATTGCGTTTCCTAGTCAAAAGTTTCCAGAAAAATGGAACTTCGCTGTAAAAGTAATTTGCAGTGATTCTGTCTACGTGGTTAGCATTGTGATAACGCGAAGGGACATTTGAGAGATGAGCAAAACTTTTTTATGCTTGAAAGTGGGTAATATCGTTTCTGACGATATATTTCTGTGAAACAGTTTGCAAGTTGCTGATATTCTTATGCCATTTTCTTTCAGTAAAGTAAGGATGGTTTATTGTATTAAGGCATTGCAATATTTTCGAGTATGCCTAC
Organism: Carybdea cf. marsupialis auct. non (Linnaeus, 1758); assembly: GCA_010016065.2. Taxonomy (NCBI): domain Eukaryota; kingdom Metazoa; phylum Cnidaria; class Cubozoa; order Carybdeida; family Carybdeidae; genus Carybdea; species Carybdea cf. marsupialis auct. non (Linnaeus, 1758). Next base: position 3,535 of record JAAAKL020018859.1, read on the forward strand.
TGTGTCAGTATTTAAAATTCTGGGATTATGTTTAAGGTATAGTCCAGCTTGGGATTAATGCGAGTTCATTTGCACTGATACGGATTCCAATTTTTCTGTTTCATAAACACTACGGCCAATAATTTAAAAAGCATATGTCCACCGATTAGAAGAGCTACTAACCCGGCATGCTTTGCGTTTGCAAATACTCGAACTTGGAGCTGTAGCGTAGAACTCCTGCCTAGCTGTTCGTAATGTTGGCGTGCCACAGTATCGATTCAGGCCTGGTAGGGTTAAAGTATTTATTTAGCGGGTATGCGTTTTCATGACTACGGATGCATGTAGCCACTAGAAAGGCTATCGATGGAGTTATTTCCACCCTCTTTAAAGTAGGATGCAGTTAAGTCACGTTATCTGCTCTCTTTAATACAGTTTTCCTCAAACGTTTTACGTCCTTTTATCTTTGGTTTGGAGACACCTTTGCTCCCCCATCTTGAGCTTTTATCCATTCAAACAAGCTGGAGGTAAAATTGTGATTTTGGCTCTGCACCGATTGTCAAGCTCTGCAAATAGGTGGAATCTTGCATCATAACAAAACTGGAAGAATCAAAAGTTTCATTTACCACGGATAATTTTATCGTTTTTGACTTTCAAAAAATGACAGTTCAAATAGTTTTGTTGCCCAAAGTAAGATTCTTTTTTGTTTCTTTTTTAATTCGCATAAACATTCCTCTTTCATAGGCCCACCTTTCCAGCGTGAAAAGACGATGACTGATTATCTGTGCATTTCTTTATAACTTTTCCTAATCGACATGTATGGTTAACATCATTTATTAAGTTGTAGATTCACTATATCATATGTTTGATTGCCCAGATACATTGATAATGCTTATGTACCCTGCCCGTTTTCATATCATGTGTTACGGAGTCGTCGCCAAGGGTGAAACGTCTAGTGGCGGAAAGCGGACGAAACAGTAACGAGACAAATACGATGATTATTCTTAACATAAATTAAGAAGTTCCCACTACGTACAATAATCAGTTATTTACTTACATGATAGTTTAAGGCTACAGAAATAGTCGACGAGATACGATTTCCTTCGAGACTTGATTCGATCCTCGTTATAAAGGAGTAACGATTTGCGAAAAGACGAAATGAGCGAGAACTTTAACCGTAGCTATCTTCGGGCCTCTCCACAAACAACTGAAGGGAAAGTCAAGACCAACAACTGTCTTTATATAGCTTTGCTTCTAGTCTTCTAGCCAGTAGTCCTTTGAATGGGACTCCTTTTTCTTCTCATAAGCAAAATTACATGAGTCGCAGAGACACCCAGAACTGCACCTTACACGTTGGCTTATGCCCACTTGAACAAATGTCGTCATAGCCTTTTGCCGTCGTGTACTATTTTGCTTTTATGATGAGTTAGCCATCATAGTTTTTGCAAACACTACCTTATGACACCATAGATAAGGATTTTGGATTCTTTTTGCATTTAGGGGACCCAGTATGTAAACGGTTATTGAAGCTTTCGATAGTGCGGAATTCAAATCATTCTAATGCTCATTTTATACCTAGTAGTGAGCTTCATCGGCTTACCACACTGGTAAGAAACCGTCTTTGAAGATTTGGGTGTTAATTTTTAGCATAGGTCTGGGAGGACTGGCTAGGATTTGGGGCTTGTTTAAGGGAGGACGATTATAGTCAGGATGAGAGTTGACTTAGTCGATCTAGCAAGCAAAGGGTTGATGATTCCAGTCCTTCTTCGGCTGTCGGTCTGAAAATTTCTTCTGCGAGCCCAGTAGGAAAATGGGCAGGTGGCATTAGCTGGTGAAGGATAAAGGCGGCGAGGGAAGGAACTGACCACCCGACCTCTCAATTCTGCGGCTTAGGACATTCTGTAGGATTCTCTACCACGTCACAACCCCTACGCTCAGTAACCTTTACCTTTAGTCTGATGCCCTCTACCGTGCCTTATCCCTTGGCCTGGTAAACATGGGGTGCTTGGAGATGATTTCCTTTTCTCACAAGTGAGCTCTTAGATCCCGCTGTAAATGTGTTTGTTCTATACCGACCCAACCCAAGCAGTTTTAGAATTTTGATGCGCTAGTTGTTTCTGTTTATAAAAGATTGTTACTTTAGTTATTGCCGTGTGATGAAGGGCTAAATAGGTTATATACTAAATGGTGAATAACTATGTTTATTCACTTATTGGTATTAATCACGTATTGTAGTGTCATAAATCAACGGCTTGTAGCCTTGTGTATGTATATGAAAATACCCGTCAATCGCTTCTAACACAATATGACCTCCATTTATTTATTTAGCTGGCTTCTTCATGCCAGTTTTGTACTTTTGTGTACATCGTCTATTGAGAGGTCAGAAGTGCGACACTTAAAGTTAAAAACAATCAAATTACAGACGATGATATCTTTTAAGTGGTATTTAGTGTCCTTGCACAAAGCATGGGAGGCACGGCAAGGTCTAGGTTAAACCCTAGGTTGAATCAAGATCAATGTCAGGCCAGCCACTCGGAAGAAATTATTATCAGATTGTCATTGCAGTATCTATCAAATAGAGTCTTGTTCCATAATTTCATGGAGGAGAAACATAAAATCTTTTTCTTTTGAAGCTATAATCAAAACCTAACAAGATTTTCCGTGCTTGCAGGTTGCAGATTATTGACTCGCATTCTTTTATTAATATTATCTGTTATATTGTTTTTTCGGAAGCAATTTAGTCCATTATCATCATTACAGATTCTTGAACCCCTTTAGCCCCTTGTTGCTATGCGCTTAGCAAAGGAAGGGGAGCACTGGACGGTATATACTATGTAACAACGTGACGATTGCCCTTCTGGATGGGAGGAATTGATTACAAATAGCCACGTCTTCAAAGACATTCTCAAGTACTCGCGGATTCGAAGCATTAAGGCGACACCCTTTCATATCGTTCTCCAGATCTCTGTCTGAAAGGGAGACAGCCCATGACGTAAATGGAAGTTGTGCGTACAATCAGGTCCAAGCCCCGCAAGAACACACGGCCATTCAGTCAGAATCCTGGTGATTATTTGCGAAACAATGGTACCAGAGAGTGTGTTATCATGGTCCATAAATGCAGGGAAAGGGGCAGCTGCTACGTGAAGCCAGCAAAGAGTGAATCTGATGTTGGGCAGATGGCATTCATCATGCTTTCTCATTCAGTCAATGGTCCCCCTTTAATTCTCAACAATACTTGTTCAGGACTTGCATCATCCAGGCAACACAGATATTGTTGCAAACTGAATCTACGCGCAATCACTGTGAGTTAAAGAAACCGATATTGCTTCGTTCGCGCTGAGATAAGAGCGTACATTGAAATCAGGCGACATCTATATTATTAATTGGACTTGTTCCTTCAATCACAATCATTATTCTTCTCTTTGAATACAAATAACTGATTTTATTTCGCGACTAATGTCTAAGTAACGCAGCTGTTATACCTTGGGTGGACGAAGTGTAAGGAAACTAGAGGATAGTATATTGAAAGGGTCGAAGGTATCAAAAAGCATAAAAACAGGCTGGAAGAAAGCGATTTTAGGTTCATATCAGCAATATTCAAAATAGCTGGACATGGTGCCTCCTATTGCCTTTGTCTTTCTGCGCGTGGTCTTGTTCAAGACCGATATGACCCCTTGGACCCCTTGGACCAATATTACGCCACACCGATGTGACCCCTGCTGGACTAGAATGAGCATGAAAGTCTCATTTTAAGATATGTTTCTAGTATGGTTACATCTGACTTGATAACAGTGCACTTACTATTTGAAGGGTTTAGTGGAGCCCGTTCAGGCAACCCGTCATGTGTGCGTAGCCTGCAGCATTTTAAGCAAGATAATTTTCGGCCTTTGCCAATTCATTTAACGATGTTGCAAACAATTGCGAGGGCTCTCCTTTCCATTCGCAATAATGCGGTGGCCAGATAGCCTCGTATTCGTTTTTAAACTACACCGATTTTGATCACTTGTTTGACGGATTTGGCGCAAAACTTTCTGAGGAGCATATCAGTCCAAAACCATTATGACTCTCTGCCATATTTGTCTAGGGGATCCTGTCTTTCTGTACTATCTATCTACAATCTTAGTGAATGCTATAGCGGCGGAATACGTAGTCCGAGGGACAGAAAAAGCAAACTCTGTCTAGAGACAGATCTAGGGTTCTCGTAACCTTAAGCGTTGAATAGGAAATCCTATGCGGAGGGAAAGTAATGACTTCACAAATCAAACATTTTGGAAATGGTATAATTTGACACCAGATACCTAGAGGCAACCCTGAAATTGGCTGTTTCCCAAAGTACCAGATCTGTAGTGTATATAGTTTTTAAACTGGAGGCGTTTGAATTTCAAAAATCTCTGGTCAAAATTCTGTTGATATTCCGTGGATCCTAAAGTTAGGATCCACCATCAAATAACAAGGTTTTGTTAGAGAGATTTAAAAATTCGAAAGCTGATGTATCGGTGTTGGGAAAAGGCAACACTCTCAATTTTGGCCAGTGACGTTCTTACTAATAGGGCAACATGAAAATTGAGTATTTTGTCCATAGTTCAAACAGTTTCAACGTCCTGACGTCACACCACATTGGAAAAATTGGTAATAAAATAAGCCTTGTACATATATACATCATAACTATTACATCTTGTGTAACAGTGATACAAATTACAAATGATATCAGCGAAAGTTTCCGTGCTCCGCTCCGGTACATGATCAAGAAGTGAAGTGTTTGTTTCCTTCTTATTTTAAAGGTTAAAGGTAGAACTAGCCTCGACAGAATGTTATTTATATTTATCAGTTTCGATTCAGGTTTCTGATGGTAGCAATACATTGCAATGCACTAATATGTACTAGGCTAGACCACGCTTGTCATCTTGTTGACTTTAGATTAGTACCTGTCGATTCAAGTTAAAATGTATATTTCGTGCCACTAATGAAATGGCGAAAGGACACATTTTGTGAAAATTACACCTCGCGTTAACAATATTCAAGGTAGATCACGGAAAAGCGCTAGTCATAAGTAAGAGAAAATTACCTTAGCCCTCAGATCCAAACGTTTGCGCACTCTTCCCAGACAAGCAGACAGAAGGACTTGATCCTATTAGTGCAGACGCGATCATTACCACTTACAATCAGATTTAGGTGATATGGGAAGCAAAATCCTTCCTTATTTATTAGTCTCCCATAAGATCTAGGCTCTTGTAGTTACAATTTTTAGCCGAGGTTTAAATCGAATGTTGCATGTTAACTTAATCGACCCGAGCTGCTTTTAATTTTCTTGCTGACGTCAGCAATAAAGAGTACAGATAATCACATTTTTTTCAATATTGCATAATGTAATGAGGTAAGATCGATTTCCAGGCTTAACGGATTCTCAACACTCTGATATGCCGGGATGTAATAATAACTTAATCAAATATCATTTACAATCTACAAGATATGTAAACCCTTTTATATGAAGACGTCCATCTAAAGCTAATCAAAATGTTTTTCGTATCTGAATGGAAATAGGCTGGTGTTACGTCATGGAAATAGGGCGTGTAGTTTTTTAACAGCTTCCCCGTCAAGTATGAAGCAAACTTTTATCAACATTTGAAGCTTTACCTATTCGGGCTCCACCTTGGTAACTGATGTTGTTGTAAACTGTACAGGGTTTAGGGGAGGCAATTTAGGCATGCCCCCCCCCCCCCCCCCTCACGGCATGATAGTTAGATAAGCATTAGATTAAACATTAGACAGGTTTAACGACGTCGCTAATGGCCTGTGAAGAGTACAAGCGCGAAGCAACAAGATTTGATAATAACATAATTCGTCCCACTTATTTTTACCGATATAAACATAATAGCTACATGATTCGACTTACATTTATATAACCCCAAATGTTCTCTGGTGTTGAATAAGGTTTCACTGAAGTTCCCTTGTCGTAGTGTAGACAACAATTTCCGTATTATCTATGAGGATTTCGCTCAGTCCATCTTTCCTCTGTCTTTGAATGTCCCTGAGTGGGCAGTAGAGGACTGTTTCTTTCCTCAGTTCGTTTCTTTCGATCCTTTCGTTATTAGATATTTCATCATTTTCGTTTCCACCCTGATCATCTCTGAACCTCTGGATTTTTAAACTCTCTGAGATCGTTCGATTTGAGGGTGGGTTGTTTTTTGTGGGGGGATGTGGAGCCCACCTCTGTTTCTCTGACTTGCCATACACCCTCCCACAATTTAAACATTACCCATCGTAACAACAAGAAATTAGGCGAAGCGGAAAAGTAGCACTAAATTGTGTTTAGTATATTTTGTGAATTATAGTTCGACCGGTCAAGCCAGTCTTCCTCAGAGTACAAAGTTTAGGTATTTCAAACTGTCGTTACAAAGACTTTATCACGAAACGATAATTTAAATATTGTTGTCATTGAAAGTAAAGTGAACATGCGGGATTTCGTGCGTGGTACATGTGATAACGGGATGCGCTTGTGCAAGCTAATGACAGGGTGGATCAATCATTTAAGAGATGAAGGGGTACAATGTTCGGAG
>JAAAKL020018860.1:0-10066 GCA_010016065.2 Carybdea cf. marsupialis auct. non (Linnaeus, 1758)
TCGATTTTCACGGCTGCTAACCCTTTCATCTACAAGGAGAACGAACTCGTACTTGGGTTCATTCAAGAATTGCCAAAACCCCTAGACGATTCTTGACTCTACAACGCTTTATTTTCTCTAATTATATTTAAAATATACGGGGAGGCTGGAAGAATAGGTGAGCTTCAAACAAGAGATGTTAACTTAACTTCGATTTTACAGAATTTGAAAGACCAGAATTGACTGTTACGTTTGAATCTAAGTAAGCAGAGATCCTCGTATTTGGGGTCTATTGCAAAATAATTTAGGGAAAAGCAATCTACAGTATCCTTAATCGCCGTTATACTGTCGCGCATACGCAATGTTTCGACAATTTCAGACTATTATCACAAAACCTTATGATTACTAAGTATTAAAATGTGTGTTATCAATCATAAGGAAAAATCCAGCCAGCTTGTTTATTACGACTTTATCAGTATTTTGCAGTAATTAGCGGTCAGTTTGAGAAGATGCTAGGGAAACAAAAAAAGTATGCCACCAGAGACATTCGAACATGGTGGCGCGTGAGCCCCGTCGGCAACATGTTCAATTTCTGTAGCTGCCACACTACCTTCCAATATGCGGTGGAAAAGTGTGACGTCACGATTTTGAATATTTTTGAATTAAAGGCAAAACTCAATTTTTATGTTACCCTATTAGTGAGAACATCAATGGCCAAAATTGAGAGTGATGCCCTTTCCCAACTCGGAGATATCAGGTTTCATAGTTTATAATCTCTCTAACAAAACCTAACTTAAGGAACCAAGGGATATCAACCGAGTTTTGACCAGAGATTCAAACACCTCTACTTTAAACACTATATGCACTACAGGTCTGCTACTTTGGGAAACAGCATATTCCAAGCTTCCCTTTCGATATCTGGAGTTAGATTGTACTATTTCAAAAACGTTTGATTTGTAACGTCATCACTTTCCCTCCGCATTCCATTTGCGGACATCGACATCCAACTATATGCAATTTTTAAGACTAGCCCCTCGGCATTATATGACTTGACCATGAAAGAACTGTCATCTGGCCCACTATGCTGTCCATAGCTCAATGAAAGGTTGAAAGTATTTAAAAAGTGGCAAAAGTTTAATATCGAACCTATCATTAAATATGAATATGTTATCATAATTGAGGCAATATAGCAAGCAATTAATCTCTAAGGATGCTGATAATAGTGGTTTAAATCCTTCTAATATTAATACAAAAAAATACATTGGCTCCAATAAGATCCATGATGAAAAAATGCCATTTTAAAGAGTTACTACAAAAGACCACATTTCTACAGAATGAATTTTCTGGACATGAAATGTATTAGTATCAGCTTATCAGTTGTGTAATAGTAGTCCCACATTCTATTACAGAGCGTTCGAGATGTGATTTGGTAAAGAATTACATGCCCTGAACCAAGGCTTGGTGAGCTAGCGTGGCCAGTTCCTTTCCACGCCACCTTTATTTTGTCTAGCTTTTCTGACCAGTGTGGCGTGACCGTGGAAGGATCACCATCCGGAGTATCGATCTGTCAAAATCACATTGAAAGCTACATGTACTGGGAACAGAATAATACAAAGAAAGGCTATTTGTTGCCAAATCCTTGTTTTTCTAAACAGCTATTCTTTCCGTTGCTCACATTTTTTGGTTAACTTTTTTATGCCGGATGAAAGCAATCAATGTCATAGTTGCAAATATGATATAAAATCTATTGTTTTTCAAGTATGTATCTTTGCACTTTCTCTGCATCAAATGAATGAAAGTATAGAAATGTACAATAGCTATCAAGTTAACATGATTTTAGTATAGAAGGGCCATTTATTCTCTTACACGATATTTTGTTGTTATAGTTCCAGTGAAAGACGACATCAATCTCGAAAATGGAGATGTTCATTAGACTGAGAAATTTTACTGAGTATGCAGACAATACAAGTGGTATGTATTAGTCACAATACGGTGTTTATTGATAACATCTCTCTTCATTCAACTGGAAGACAACTATCTTTTCCAGAAAGTCAGCTTCACGCTCAAACTGTAGTTTTTATGAAGCTGATTTAAAAAAACGTATTCCTAATAAGAAAAACGTTTTCCTAACAAGAAAATCATATCCCTAGTATGAAAGACGTTTCTGTAACAAGAAAAAGTATCTATAACAACTAAAACGTATCCCTGGTAAGAAAAACGTATCCCTAATAAGAAAAACGTTGCCCTAAAAAGAAAATCGTATCCCGAGTATGTAAGACGTTTCGGTAACAGGAGAAAGTATCTATAACAACTAAAACGTATCCCTGGTAAGAAAAACGTACCCCTAATAAGAAAAACGTTTCCCTAACAAGAAAATCGTATCCCGAGTATGAAAGACGTTTCGGTAACAGGAGAAAGTATCTATAACAACTAAAACGTATCCCTGGTAAGAAAAACGTATCCCTAATAAGAAAAACGTTTCGCTAACAAGAAAATCGTATCTGTAACAACTAAAACGTATCCCTGATAAGAAAAATGTATCCTTAATAAGAAAAAGATATCTCTTGTAAGTTTACCCTTGCTTTTGTCCTGCCAGTGTTTATACTGAACAAGTGCACACTTTTTCAAATACCATTTCCTGTACGCATTCGATTTTTGCAATATATATGTCTATACTGATAATAATTTATATACGTGTATTAAGACATTTTTAATGGACTGCCTTATCGTTACATACAAAGGTAGCTAGGATTCTAATTCACCTCATTTATAAAAAATTGAGTAAGATATTACATGTTTACAGTGCAATTTCGTAATGATGTTACATTGATACCTAAAATGGATGTAGCTATAATGGAATGCTTGTCAGTGTGAAACATACGCCTCTTTTCACATGTGGTCAATAACTATCTTTTGGAACATGTTCTTGGAACTACAAAGCTTAAAGCCTACATGAAGCAAAGCAGACATATTTGATCGAAAAGCTTGTCACCGATTCCCTTAGGTCGATCTACATCGGTAGCAAAATAACATGGACAGAAATCAACCACGAAGGGCAGTGAAGAATTATGTTGTTAATGGAAATGCTGCGAGTGTTGGCTCTGCAATTGAGTAACATTTAATTGATAAACTGGATTGTATAAACAACTTTAGTTATAAACATTTTATTGTGTTGGGTAGACGACGATCTAAGTTCCATTTAGCTGCTTTAGAGTCTGTGCTCATCTCCATCATGAAACCAAGTCTTCGCAGCCAGAGGGAATTTGTATTTAAGCTCTTTATGTTTTAGTTTGCTATCGTTTACCGTTTTGGCGCCATGTGTAGCATTGTCTGTTCGTTTCTATTGTAATTAAATAGCCAAGCAAATTTGTCTTTTTTAACATTTCGATGCACTATCTTGGGATAAATAGATTCTATTGATATATATCTGCTTAACTATCTTTTTATAATTTAAATCTATTTCCTTAGATCCAAGAGTAGCTGACTGGCCATTAGTCAGGAGTCCACTACCCTTATTCACTTTGGCTGTTATTTACATTGTCTTCTCCTGTTGGCTGGGGCCAAAAATTATGCAAAAATATGAAGCATTCGATTTAAGAATGCTTTTAGTATTATACAATGGAGGGATGACCTTTCTGAATTTCTACATTTTTAAAGAGGTAGGTGTACGTTTTACATAACACACAGAGTACTCTTATCTTTCAAGAACGTACGGTAGGAGAGTAATGACGATCTTTTGTACGTTGCTAGGAATGGTTAAAAATGTTTTGAGGAACATATGGTATTGACCTTGTGCGTGTAGCTTTCTCCTATATTTTTGACTTCATCATTCTTTAGTTTTGAGGTAAACTACATTTTCAGTGGTGTCTCTGAGCTTTCATGGCCTTTCGCTGGAGTCCAGAGAATGACGTCACTGATTAACTAATTCTCTTGGGAGCAATGACTTGCAGATATACTTCTCCTTTATCATATCGTATAACATATTTCTTTAGCTGGCTTGAGTCTCTGTCGTATATTTGCCCTCTTAATCTGAACAAGAACAGTTTCTAATGATTTTCAACAGGACTTTGCGTAAACGTTTAATAGGGCATTTTTTATAAAAGATGTGCAGTCATGTTGCTATATTGCCGTGGAAGATTGAATGGGAGCCACCATATCAGGAATATATACCATTAAAGAAGGAAGTTGAAAGAAGGTTGGATCGTGGGAAGGGAAGAATCTGATGGTAGCTTATGGTTTACTTGGCAGCGCATTAACAGCCTAGGGTATGGGGATTGCTCCTGCTGTTGATCGGAGGAAACTCAATTTTTGCGAGTTCCGAGAATGGCTTGGAACAGAGAGAGAGAGCAAAGTATAATAAGGCTAAGTGCAGGAGAACAGAATAAGAAACATTGGGAGTAAACACGTTACTGAAAGCAAAAAGAAGTCGTAGCGTATTAACTTAGAGAAGAGAGGAATGAGTTGAAAATAACCTGTAGGTGGACAAAGCTACGAAAGTGTCCACCTCTCTCCTAAAGATTAAGTTAAACATGCAATACGTCAGCATGATTTCCTCCAGATACCCATTTCAAATGTAACAGCTCTCCTCTCCCTTTTCACATAATTGTGATTAACATGGGGAAAAGAAAGGATTTTTTCAATATAAATAGAAGATATAAAGAGAATCCCTTTTTGTCTCACTCTTTGTAGCATGCAATCCTCTCATTAAAACCCTCGACTTTGTTGGCGCATGTGTTTATCTGCATGTTGATTCTGTCTGGCTTTCTAAGGTTTTCTATCCAAGGTCTTGTGGCTCCAAGTAGAAAACCACTCTTATCCAGGTTCTAATTGCAGAGAAGGATTGTTTAGAAATGGTGAATTGTTGCTTTTTTTCAATTTGCTATATTTTCTTTATATCCTCCATATTACTCTTGCATTAGCTCTCTGTTCCTCTATCTTTTGTTTTCTGCCTCGTTCTTCTTGACTTTCTGTCTTTGCCTTACTTTCCGTAGGATTATTCATATCTGCATAAACGAGCCTTCACTATTAAAGATGATAAGTGACACTCTCGAATGTCCCTGATCATACTGCTCATCTTGGGTGGCTTTTTTTGTTTATCGTATCATACCTTTAGCTTTGCGACTCGTCTTCTGCGTTTAACCTGAAAAATTATTGTCTTTTCTGAACAAATTATCCAAAATGAAAGTCCATCAGCTTAACACAAGTTTTCAGTTAATACTCTGACTCATTCATGATACGAAATCTTCATCTTTTATAGCCGTAAATCTTTGGCATTATGAATAACAAGAATTTAGTTAGTTAAATGTTAAAGTACTGTCAAATTTTAGGGCATTGTCTTAAATTCCGCCATCGGCAATCTGCATTAAAAGCTATCAAAGTCAACTAAATTTATGTACGACATTGTGGTACATATTTTGATATTGTCGAACGCATCATTTTATATTTATGTATTCGTGTTTTGTATGTTTACAGCTCTGGTGTATTTGAATTTTTTTATTCTGTAAATTTTTTCTCCACTGGAGTTTGAATTTTGGATTGTTAGCTCTTTCCTTTGTGTCATCATTTAGGCGATTCTCGGAGCCTTTGAAGCCGGCTACTCGTACCCCTGTCAGCCTTTGGAACTGCTGAATAAACCACCACAAATGAGGGTACGTTAACATGGTAACATCTTAATTTTAAACCACGAACAATTGCTATGATTTTATGTAAAGCAATGTTGATGCCAATCCATATACGTTACTGAAACACCAAAGAATTAAGTCATCTTGTCACGCTTCATTGACTGCAACTATGAGACGCCGCACTTGCTTTGAAATAGACATAAGCTGTGACGTGATTCGATTGTTTCAGTGGCCGTAAGGTTTTGTATGGTTCCATAAGCTTGTGTTTAAAACTTATACCATAGCAGCACGTTTGTCATGCAATTATTTGAAGTTTGCTGCAAATGTAGTTTTGTAACTGGCTATCATGCATCCTCGTGTGATCCTCGGCTAAAGAGTTGCAATTTCAAGGAGGTCAGCGTTAGTCAACAGAGCCGAACCGAGGAAAGTTGTATTGCCTTCGTGAAAGCAACAAGCAACATCAGAGTACAATCTACCATTCACAAGTCCATTTCCTAAAATTGTCCAAAGGAGCTACAACAATCAGGGTATTCAAGGACTCCCAACGCTTGGATAAATATCCAAATAAGATTATATGATACTCTTAAACATAACCTTGGACATTTATTGACCAAGGAGATGAAGTGCATCTTTCCCCATTTGACAAAATTCGGTTAAGCTGATTTGTAATTAGCATTGACAAAAGGAAGGAAGCTTCCTGATAAAAAAAATATGGCAAAATAATTTAAGCCTTAGTCAGCAGAGGTTTCTTTGCTATCTTGGAAATTCCAATGGAAGCATTGTGAAGTTGCCTATCTTTCAAAAATCGAGAATTATGTGTTGTTATGACATGCATTTGCCATACTTGTGTCAAAGGAGAATAAGTAAGAATTTTCAGAATCTGAAAAGTTGCACACTCATTCAAGTAAATCTCTCATCAAAGTCTGCTGATGAACTTCAAGCTCTGAAAACACAATTAGTACACTTACCCCATGCATACTGTGGCACAGCAATAGACAAGCAACCTTTCATTTTCGGCTTGTCCATTAAAGCTAAAGAGGTCTGACAGTTGATAGCTTGTAGACGTAAAACAGATCAATATATTTTAATGAGTGGAAAGATATACTGGATTATTATAACAAGTTAAGTATACTCGGTAAAGCTAGTGCTTATGATAAAACCCGCTTTTTGAGAAGTAAAAACTCGTGTGCTGATGTTCAAGAGAAGTAAAGTATTAGCTATGGAGGCTTATGAAAGGACACGGCCAAGAAGCCCACTGCCACCATCAGTTAGTGAAAAATCGGCCAGTTATTGAGCTTTCATGTTATTTTCCTACCAGTTGGCCCCATCCAACACGAACTGGCAAATTATCTGGCTGAATTGCAATAACTAGTTTCCAGTCTGTGTTAGGGGCAGTGCAAAAAGCATGACACGTATGAAGAACACGCTATCATGTGCTCATTTCATATCAGCTTTCCATTCTCAACAGTCGCTTTTGATGGGATCGTTAACATTTGCACTGATGCTTTCTACCACCAACCGTAAAATCTTAGATCCACAATGCAGAGAGATCTATTTGTTGACTAATTAAACCTTCCAACCCTTACTCAGTTGAAATATATTATAGCAATGGTATGTTTAAAGTACTAGATTGTATCGCAATAAGTTCGCCTATCTGCCCCAACATTGATGTTGGGTACCGTGTAGTCAATCAGATAGTTTGTTGGTGGTGCAAAACAATAAAGCTGCACGAAATAGCAAACACATTTTAGTGCTGAAAAACGTTTTTCGTCCCACACTCCTCAGAGTACAAAGTCGTCAGAATTGAGATAGGAAGAAATCAATAAAACGTATACCAAACTGTGTTTAGAAAGTAGCCAATCAGAGGTCTGACTGCTAGATTGGCATTGTTTTGACCAATCAGTGTCTGTGGAACTAAATGGTTAGCCAAAAAGTTCTAATGAAAAGACATTTATTTTTTGAGGACGGCTAGGTGAAAACCTGACCAGCTCTGCCTATTACGCGAAAGCGGTCATCCGCATACATTTTGCATAGTCTGGGTTTTCAAGCAAGTGCTGCCCTATGGTAGAATCACATTGCTTAATAGTGCTTTTGGCTTTAGAGACCCAAGATGGCTGTTTCCTTGTAGGAGCTGATGCATGGCGAATACAGGACGGAATATGCTGCTTGATTCTATCAACTAATCTCAAAGTCGTGCGGCCGACATAGCCAGCCCCACACTGGCGAGGAAATGAATAGACAACGATGCTGGTTTTTATGGAAGGCACACAGTCTTTGTGGTTATTTGAGAACGCTTTCTTACTGGTACAAACTACTCGTGAGGTAACATCGCCGAAACACTTCGCTACGGCCTTTTTGATCTGGTTTTTAAATCGAAGTGAACCGTTACTAATCCGAGGCAGAATGAAAATTTGTTTCATTGTACCAATTTCTGGTTTTGATTTTCCTTGTAACAGATCATAAGTGCGCGGTGAAAAGGTTCACCTTGCGCGTTTGGGGCAGAAAAAGGTCCAAGAAATGTATTGACCGGAAAATGTAGGCTTCCTATACACATTGGTGACGAATTTAGTGCTATCCTTCTTCACTAGAACTTCAAGGAAAGGCAAAGAGTTGTTTACCTCCTTTCCGAAGGTAAAATTTTATGTCTGGTGTAACTTGTTGGGCTTTGTAAGAAGTGTTTTTAAAAAGTCAATCTAATGAGTAAACTGCAGAATACCTTACCTAGTTATGCCCAATTAGCTGATGGTACTTTGGCTTTGCTCATAAAATAGGAACAGTAATAATTTCCGCAAAGAACTGAGGAAATTAGATCCTCCTTAAATTTTCCATTTGAATATGAAGTAAATGGAAAAATTTGCTTTTCTTGATGTATTAGGTGAGAGATCAGCAACATTACAAGATTATACCATAAACAAACTTTTCTCAGGCCAATATATTCCCTGGGATCATTTAGCTTAAAAAGAGATACCAAATCCACCACATATACAATCCCGTCTATTGAGCTCTAGCTATATGCTTATTCTCTAACTTAGACTGGGAGATACGGGATTTCAGTAACGCATACAGATATAATCTATATCCTGATTTGTCATTATACTCATGCATTATCAGCAAACCTTTAACTTGTAGTACATAGAAACAATTTTGGTTCAGGAAGCTTTTTGTTTTCTTAAATTGTCATGAACATATGCTTACAAAGTTTGAGAGGTTCTTAAAGCTGTTAACCTTCGTTTTCGCGCTAGTCAAACTGGGCTTGGTTTTACAGCACAATGTATGTTGATCACTGTATGAATTATAATAATGTTCTTTATGGACTTCCATGACGATGAGATGCCAAGTACATGAAAATAAAATCTCAGAGACTCGCCGACTTAATGTCGTAACATATTCCTTTGGTCTGTAAAAGTAAAGCATATATAGACCAACAAGGTCAACTTGACCGGAGCTGTAAGTCAATCCTCGACCATTATCAGTATTGAACAATCTCATTTACAGCATATTGCTTTTACGTCAGACTGTTTCCTTCTACTGACAAAGGCTGCATCACATTTCAAATGAAGGCTAGTATTGAGCTTATTTGAGCACTTCTGCATTGGCCGGGGTTGATTCAATCCCCCTCCTCCGAATGGACATTTTAAGTCCAACACTGTTGAAATTTTACATGCTGATAATGGAAGATGAATTGTGCTAGAATAGCACCGTTTTTTGACTTTTTATCTAAATATTTTGATGACATCAGCCCTTTTTTTTTGCAAAAGAACCTTAATTTTAAGTCAACTGTTAGTGGTAGAAACCTGATATTCCGAAAATCATGATGTACAAACGTGGCTGTTGATGATAAATAGCTATAAGACCTTTAATAATCTGTTATTTGGCTATTACGTCATGACATTTGTGTTGCATTGTTTAAATTTTCAAATGAAATACTGACTTTCTTCAGTAACGAATCTGTGGGGCACATCAGTCCTCCACTTGTCATAAAGACCTCAGACGTTCTTCATGATACTCCAGCATTAAAAATGATACTAATAAATGACCATTAGAACTGCCTAACAAAGTTAACTGAGGGTTTCAACCTCTACATATGCCACCCTCTAGTTAATGATACAATAAGCTTTCAATATCTACCCCATTACTCCAGAACATAGAGGAGAATCTAAGCAAACCTCCATAAGGAATCAAAGGGTCGGGTTTGGTAAAGAGAGCTAATTGAAAGAGAGATTGACAACGGTGATCAGTTGGTTTGATTCAGTCAGTAGATGGTGCATTGTGTCCTTTATATCACAGCAGGACCGGAAAGAAGTGTGATCGAGCAAAATCGTGTGCTATAATAAATTTCAGGAAAAGTCACAAAATTTCAGGCCAAAATGTTGAATAGTTCGAGAGCAATCACGAATAAAAAACGTCAGAAGCTTCTATTGTAGTTTATTAGAACATACGGACGGACGTAGCCTGGTATGTAGTTA
>JAAAKL020018861.1:0-10066 GCA_010016065.2 Carybdea cf. marsupialis auct. non (Linnaeus, 1758)
TTAGTAGTTGTGCCGGTAACCATGGCTCCCTCTTTATGAAATCTGATGTAGACCTGGAAATAAGGTGTAACACGTTGTGGTGCTACGAAGCTACTTTTAGGGATTCTGTGGTGCTGCTCACGGATCGAAAATTTAACTCTTTTAAGTTTTAGCCTTGGATTATGGAAACTTTTGTGGAGAATAGATGTAAGAATTTGAAATATGAACCATTTGCGTCACCTCGGGTTGTATGGATGTATTCAGAGAGTTAAAAAATAATTTCTGGCATTTTGTGACAAAATAGCGTTGGGTTATGATATTTTGTGTGCTCTCTTTAAGGGCATTGCGCACTCTGACTGGGCAATAAGCTACGCTCGAAATCGAGTATTCAACGAAAGAAAACAGATATTTTAGTATGATATTTATTTTCTGACAATTGGCACTGTCTCTTTTTGGGATTTATAGGAGTACCAGGTCCAGACCCTTGCGGATGTGAGAACGGTGTATGTATACTTAAGAATTCACAAGAAAGGTGTCTCTGCAATGATGGATTTGAAGGTATGTCTTTAGTGTCAAATTTTGCAAGCTCTTTTCAACACTTCGATAATGCCTTATTTAGATGGCTGTCTAGATTTTAGCTTTTGATTCACGGCCCTTTCAGGATTCATTGCGCCGTAGAACTGGAAAGAGTTTTATTCTGAACAAGCCCCTGACCGAGTATGTGAACTTTTTTTCTGGGGATGAAAACTTTACTTGTAGATCATACATGCCACAGTTCCCAAAACACAATTATCGCTAACGATTACAGGGTAAGGGAGGAACGAATTCATTTGGCTATCGTTGCTTTATGGTGAAACGAAAAAGCTGAATTTGAACAG
The DNA here is from genome assembly GCA_010016065.2 of Carybdea cf. marsupialis auct. non (Linnaeus, 1758). Classification (NCBI taxonomy): domain Eukaryota; kingdom Metazoa; phylum Cnidaria; class Cubozoa; order Carybdeida; family Carybdeidae; genus Carybdea; species Carybdea cf. marsupialis auct. non (Linnaeus, 1758). The sequence continues at coordinate 858 of JAAAKL020018861.1, forward strand.
AGTCTGTTTATTTGTTATTTTTCTGTCCATTCATAGGAGATAAATGCGAAGTGGATCTTGAGAAAGAAAAGAAAGAGAAAGAACGTAAAGGTATGATAATAACCTGACATCTAGTAATGTGCCGAACAAGTATTGATGTGAAAGGGAAATGCCTCTCTCTTTGCCTTTTTTTTCAAGTTGGTGTTTTCGACTTCATTTTAAATTTCGTTCCTTGCTGCGCGAAGAATAACTTAGGTTGCATATGCAGCACTTGCCGTCAGTTACAAATGTGCAGATGTATTTTGAAGAGATACTGTACAGGATGCTAATGACGTAAACATCGCAGTCTATCGAAGATATGTAGCGGACTGTGGTCGCAGCATATTGTCCGAAAGTGAGCTTGATAGTTGCAAAATTGTGGGAAAGAAAAGATAAAGCTAAATATAAAGCAAAAACAAATAAAATCGCCCAAGCAACAAGTTTTGTGTAGCTCGAGGAATAAAATGGCTTTTAAATCGCGTGTTACGAGAACGTGTTAGCTTACTTACGTTAAGCAACCATTGTACATGTTATTGAACTGAATTATATGACCGCATTTTGTATCAATAGAGTTATACCCAGCAATGGTACTATTATGCGCTCTTTATTTACCAACTTTGATAGGAGTTTCGTACATGCTGTTGTAGACCGAAGAAGGCAATTGCGCTGTGCATTTACTATCACTTGCGGTAATATGGGGTGGTACCTGCTTTACATGTTACTTTCAATAGGTTGATTCAAAATGATCATACGTATAAATGTAGGTGGTGTTTGGTGTATCTATTCAGGTGGTTTTAAAAGTCAACCTGTATCCGAAACGGGTTCAGTAACGGTGGTTATCTGTTTGTTTCAGCTCAACTTGACAAACTGAAGAGGGACGAGGAGAAAGGTTTGTTATTTTATGATCATAACTCGTAGTAAAATACTCGACTTTTTATTGGTACACCATGATCACTATAAATGATAAGACAGATATTCAAAACACATTCTTAGCGAGGAATCATACACAAAAATCAAGCTGTAAACTGCCTACAGCTCTTATTTGTTTGCGGTCTTTCGATTAAGAATTTGAGACGAACAGGTGGAATGGGTATAGGCAAGATGTTTTGAAAGGGGGGGGGGGGCAAAGCATATGTATCTGTTTACTTCATATGCATCCTTGAAATGTTCCTAAAAGGCTGTGTACCCTAGAACATCAAATTTTGTACCTTTCTATGGGGTCATCCCTGCACAAACAGCAATTACCCTTGGAGTTCCTCCAAGTCAATTCCATCGTTTTCGTATTAGATGTGGTAGGGAGTGGCTTAGCAAAGATCTCTTTCGAAACATGGAAGAATCAGTATAGCACTATGCTGTGGAGTGAAGAGACAGCTTGCCATTTTTTTGATAGATTATGATCGAAATGCATGTACAGGGAAAATGTAAGAAGCCTTATTAACTGTCTCGGTAAATTATTGACGGTATAAGTACGATATCCATTTTATTTTGCAGCTCAAAGAAAACGTACGATTTGGATTGCCGTTGGCATTGGATGTTTTGTCGGAGTCGTAGCAACTATATTTGTTATGATGATGATCAAGAGGAAGCGAAGTCGTCGTAATAAGGATGATTCAACTAGTAAGCATTAAACTTATTACCTTTGTCATGAATAGTCAACTGTGGTGTGTATAGAACCCCCTTCCCCCATGAAGGAGAGCATCTGTAGAATGGGGTTGCAGGTAAGTGCGATGTATGACATAAAGTAGAAAGAATGGGTGTAGATTCGGGGGAGATGGGGGACTTGCCCTCCTCACTTTTCAGGGTGGATGGATAACAGCTGCTTTATCCCCCACGTTTTGGCCCAGAAATGTCAAATTGTCCACGTTTAATTCATTTGACCCACCACATTCTTACAGCGATTTGCGCTCATGGGAGAAATTACTTTACTCTTGCTTTACCAGCGGATCGTATCCTATATTCCATGTAATGCGTGGATCAACTTGTATGTTTTGCTATAATCATGCCGTCCTCTCTATGCTTCTACATTTTTGCGCACCGTTCCCTCTCGCCTCGTCTTATATGTATTTCTTAATATGTGTGACCCTTTCGTTTTTATATGCTGAACCCCCTTCAGGTATGCCATTGCTACTTCTATCCTCATTTTTTTGCTAGTGCACTTATCTCTTTTGTTGTACCCATAACCTTCTTACTGCCTTAGTATTTTCTGCTTGTTCTATGCACCTGTATCTGGCATACTGAAACTTTAGACGACGCGTTTTTTAATCTTTTTATGCTCGCTTAAGATGTAGATAGGTTTAGTCTACTCAGCGTATTTAAGAAGCCATTTCCGCGTACTAATTGTTGCACGCAAGCCAGGGATTATGCTCATGCTAGAAAATTACTACCTAGACTGTTGTACTTCATTAACAATATTTTGCATATCAAAGTGTAAAGATGGACTAAGGTCTTTTTTGCTCAGGCAGTTACCTCCTGGGTTGCAGTGAACTGATTTGAATAGTCATGTTATCAAAAGACACAAAATGTAGAGAAATCCAATTACGCTTGCAGAGTCAACTGTGGTAATCGATTTAGAGTGGGCATACCTGTAAGCCACACCCTTACGATTGCTCACAAAGTTTTTGTAGTTAAGCTAACTGTTGCTTTAATTTGGAAGAGGAGTGGTTACTTACGTTGACTTCTCCAGATGTGATTGAGCAAGGGAATTGTAAACGTGTTTATCATCGTCGTCGTCATAATCGTGACCATTATTGTCATTGTCATCATCACCATCTCCATCACAATCTCCGCCGCCATCACCACCACCATCACCACCACCACCACCACCGCCGCCGCCGTCGTCGTCGTCATCTTCATCGCCATTGTCATCATCATCGTCATCGCCATTGTCATCATCATCGTTATCGTTATCGTCATCGTCATCGTTATCGTCGTCATCGTCATCGTCATGCTAGGATCGAGCTCACTTATATCAGAGACTTGTGCTTTCCTTCTGCGAGATCAATTTAAGTAAAAAATCTCTTCTTTCTTTTTTTAGAAGTGCAATACTCGCACACGGATGCTGACCAAGTCAACTTCGATAGTGGCGATATGATGTTTAGAAATCCCACGTATAGTTTAGGAAGAGATAATCTTGCATTAACACCGGATGCTTGAGTGCCTACGACCACCACTCGCCTGAACGATAATGCCATGGGGTGAAATAGCAATTAACGTATTGATGTAGGTACTTTATGACAAGAATAGGAAGACAGTGTCACGGTGCTTTCTTAGACTTTGTTCCCATTCTCCATCAAACCAAACTCGGGTCATCGTCAAGGACAGTCTCAAGGAATTGTTCGATCTCGCCTGCCTTCAAGTGTCATACAACATCATTACGTCCTTTTAGTAACCCCGTTCCAGTTTGAAGCCGATGATTCAGCGGGACCCTCCTTTGCAACCAAATCGGTTATGGACCATTCAGTGGTTAATTCAGAGGAATTTCGTCGTAATACTGTAATTATTTTGTATCAAATCATTGTTCTTTAAATGAGTGGGAGATTTAAGGAATTGAACTCTTTAAAGAGATGTCCAAAATCATGCCATAAGCATCGTATATAGTATTTGCTCGTATGTGTAAAATTCGTAAGGGCCTTACGTATTGTATGGTATGTTTCTAGAAGTATCAAAAGTAATAGATGACTGTGAAAAGTTGAACGAACTCTTCTGAATTTAAACCAAATACTTGCAGTAGTTCGTTGTTTCTGAGAGGTAGAACAGTTGAATAGGATGGAATGTTTCCCTTTTTGTGTTGCAGAAAATGCCAAATAATAGTAAGGGTCTTGGTATCATCAAACAGTCTCTTTTTGAATCGTGAATGTCTGTGTGTAATCACACAGTAAGTATTGAACTAGATATGAGGCCAAGTTCTGTTGAAGGGAAAATAAGTCAACCTCGCAGAGAATTTATCGCCTATCAGAAGTAATGTATCTCTTTTTGCCAAATGCTTTCTGTAAAATTTGAATATAAGAATCTCACAATTTAGATCTCGTTATCGTTAGTTACATCTTATCCTGAATGTGTTAATAACAGACTTGGATTCCAAGGTTACCTTGATACGCCTTCGTGGTTAATTTTTGCATGGTGCACTCGAGGGAAAGTAGGTAGCATCGAACAGAGTGCAACAAGTGATGTATTCTCTTAGTCGATGTGTAACGTAAGCTATCAGTTGAATAGCACATGCAGTTTTGTCACTTTTAGTCAACGCTACAACGTAAATCATCTATTGAAAGATGATTTTATTCTCTATTTAACCGACAGTGATGTCAATAATTTTGTCACTGATGTCAAACGTAGAACAGAAGCAGAGATGCTATAGATACACACGGGTGCTGCTCCCACCATGATCCCTCCTTAACAGATTTGATTTCCATCCTCCTTATTTCTTATTGATACGTTTTTATAATCGTCTTCCGTATCCCAAGGAATGTGACTTTTACTTTTTATAGAGAATCGAATTTCAGTTTATTTTATCATAAGGAATTATATTTTATTTTTGTATGATGTAAGAGTTGTGTAGGGATATGTTGTAGACTACGCTTGCCATGAGATGGACATGCATGCTTAATTCATTTGAATTAAATTTTGAGGTGTAGTTAATATATAGTTATCGCGTTTTGCCTGGTGCAGGTCGCAGGTTCATAAGCATGATACAATATGAGAAAATAGCTGGATGTGTCAGCAACAGAAACGACTGTAAAGCAACATTGTGGTGTCCAACAATCGTAAATATTACGTGCCCTGATAGAGTAAGAACCCCCTCCCCCCAATTAGTCGGAACCAAAGCTTTAATTTTCGCAAGTGTGATTATTTCTATTGATCTTCAGTGATGCACTTAGCCCCTCAAAAATTGGGTGTTAAGGTTCTTGAATTATTGCTCAGATATGTTTGAAGTCTCCAATGCCCTAATAGAGTAAGAACCCCCTCCCCCCAATTAGTCGGAACCAAAGCTTTAATTTTCGCAAGTGTGATTACTTATTTCTATTGATTTTGAGTGATGCATTAAGCCCCTCAAAAATTGGGTGTTGAGGTTCTTGAATTATTGCTCAGATATGTTTGAACTCTCCAATGTCAAATCCTCTTACTTTCAGGGAAAGGTGCATCATGTTAGTTTCACTGTTAAGGCGGTATGATATAACTCCTCCATAAAGTAGTTGCGTTCAAGCGACATTCTTTGGTGATAAACATAAACCAAGTACAAAGGTTTGTAATTACCACATTAATCTCTAAATTTGTATTTCGTTCTCGGTACATTACAACTGGGCGTCCAATTTCAAGCGTCGCCATTTAGCTGCACAGGAAATCAGTGCATTGCTACAAGCAAAAAATATGCGATGCGACCTGTTGTGAAACGGTGATGATTATTCGAAACTGAGTATTATTATTGGCATTTAACTGCCATTCCAGATATGCAGCCAAGAATCGCTTAGCGTGCGAACTGAGAGTTAAGTTGGCCATTCATTTGTAGTATTTCTGTTGACTTTCATTACGCAGTGTCAGATATGTAGGCTATTGCGGCGTGGCATCAAGGATATGTTTAGTTCATATCTGTATGGGGTCGAAGCTGTGCGTATAGTAGGCTTATAGTATAATAGCGCAGCCCCTTGCCGACCTACATAACTTAGTCTCGGTGTGTGTATTGGCAAAACGTATGACCTTTATTCTCACGTCGATATCAGCGAACAGGATTTGAATACGCGGGATGGGTATAGGCAGAATGCAAATGTTAAGATTTATTATTTGACGACTTGATTTTGTAGAATTAGTCTGGTTTGAAAGTAAAAAATAGGCCCTCCGTAACTGAGACCTATATGCGCTGTCCTTTCAATCATGAGTTGTAGAGGCCATCGAAATAGGAGCCTGTATCATCTTTTGAAAAGTGTTTCATTATTAAAAATGTTTCCAGTGCTGAGTACAAGGCTGTGTTAGGTGGAAAACATTAGGATGATACCGTAGATGGGATGCATTATATAGAAATCATACCCGGGAAAGTATATATGTTTGGAAGAGGTCTGCATGTATTGAAGTCAAGGAGTTGTTTGTCTGGAGAAGCTACGATTTGTAAGCGGTTGGTAGTGCAAATTCTTCCGTACGCTGTAACAGTTGTTGTCTGTCAATGCGTTGCCAGATATGTACTTCTAAGTTCGGTTGCAGTAGTGTCTTGTCTGTCTGCACAAAGGTACGTGGTAGGCTACAGGTGCTATATCGCCATTGTCAGCTTAATTGTTTGCGCTTGCTAACAACATGAAACTGCAGGCAGTTCATATTCGCGTCCGTTGCATCTCGTATGGGTTTTAATAGGTAGACTTTACTTCAATGCATGCTTTTGTAAATTTTTGATATCCAGTAGGGTATACCACAAAAGGTTTATATATGTACACAAAATAGCGCCCATAATTGCAGTAGTTTTGTATAATTGCAGTATTTTCGTATAATTGATTCAGAATTTTAAATTAAGATTTTGATTGTTTTTATTGAAGAGGAGGTTGATTCTCAGACATGGTGTAAAACTCTGTATTTCTATTCTTGGTAGCAGAATAATGTATATTAATTAATAATTGCACTCGAATAATTGATAACCATTGTCATAGCTGTTTCTTGGATTCAACAACTGTCTCGATGAGTTGAAAAACTAATTATCTAGCAGGAGGACGGGATTTCATTGGCTTTGGAGAAGTATCTTAAGTTCTATGGCAGGAATGAGCTACGTTGCCCAATCCACAGACAAGTATCTGCCGCACCGATAACTTCATTTCGGTGATATCTCGAAGCAAGTTTAATTTGTAACACTTTTCTGCTTATTTTGGATGCCTTCTCCGATCTATTAACCTATCTCTGTAACACCGAAAACTATCTACCGATTGTGTTTAGAGACACTAAAGCTTTACAAAACTTCGAAGCATATTTGCAAAATATGTTGTTGCCGATAATTTGGGGGTGGTGTTGGGTTGGTAAGTCTCGAACCTATTCTCTAAAGAGGTGCTGTCATTGAGCACTCTGGCAGGAACTGAGAACAACCCATGGCGATGTAGTCAGAATGGTGTATCTCATTAAACGGAGTTCCCCAAGTACCCTTTCATTTGGCGCATCGCGCCCAGACCAAGAACGTGAATCTGTGTCGTAACACTGTAGCTCATTGATTGTCGAGGGGAATGGGGGTATCGAGTGCGGTCCCTCATAAACTAGCTTACCGAATCTTTCGAACATGAAAATTTGAAGAAAGCATGTAACGTTTTCGAGAGGATCAATGCTGATATATAGCTGTCAATACTGGCCGATCTGGATGACATTCTCTTTTCTGTCTTTACGTGTTGATCAAACCATTGCAAAGACGATCTACGTCGATAATTGATGTTATGGATACAGTTAATTTGACAGATGTGTGTTTGAAAATCGGTATTTACTAAACCGGTACCGGACTGGTTCTATGGGGTTTTTTTTACTTGATTACTAGATTTTCTCATTAAAAAGGTAGTTCTTGGATGTTTCGATTATGATTCAATGTTAATGTTTAAGTCGACTTCTACCCAAAGAAATATGAAAGTATCTGGGGTATGTTGCTGCTGGTCCATCATTCAGAGGGGGCATGGTCGAGAACTGTCGTCTTGCACTAAGCGACTATCGAAAAGTCATCGTTTTGGTATTTGGCAAAAATCAGAACTTTGAACGTGACCTATGAAATATTATATCGAGAACGTACACAATTTGGTCGTCGGGTCCTTTGTTTTTGAAGTTTGAGTTACGCCCGAGGGTAACCAAAATGGAGTACGGGTTATTCTTTTGAAGCTATCTAACCGTAATAACGGGGAAATTGAATTACTTAGATCCAGAAAGCTTTTGCAGCTAATCTTATCTCCGTTATAATTGGCTGTCTGAATTCTTGTTGAGGCCCTCTCAATCGTGATGCGTTGTGATTTTTCAAGAACACCGTGTGCCTATCGAGTCAAATTCTGCGTAAAAAATGCAGTATTGAGGTAGTTTTTGATAAACTTAAGTATATGATTGTATTCTTACGAGATGTTTGAGTAATGCATTTAAACACAATAAAGGTCTACAAGAAAGATTAGTCTCCAAAGATTACACGACGAATCCTTGAATCTAGAGCCAGCAAGTCAAAATATTTGGAAGGTTAACCGATTTTATCAGGTGTAATCCATGGGTCAATTTCATTTCTGATAAATGCCTTGTAGTCCAATTTGAGGTACCAAGTTAATTAAGGGTTTATAAGGAGAGTCAATACTTGGTTGGAAATAGATAAGATAGGATGGAAGATTGTGCGGATGAAGGTCGATGTTTTATGTGGCATTGGTTTGGGGAAATCTCTGAATTGGGAATTTTGGGATAAACAGTGGCATATTTAGGGCGATGAACTTCACTGCTTTTAGTTGTGGTACCTGTATTCTAGATCCTATTCATATTTTATGTAGCACCATTTTGTTGGTTTACATTGAGGTTAACATCTTTGCAGTGACGTAGAATTATCGTTTCTCTTCATTTGCGTAAGGTAGGCGTTTCTCTGCTGACTTTATCTCTTCTTAATGTCAACGTTATTGGATGTAATTGATTGTGAAGGAGAAAAGGACAGAAAAACTTTTATTGACCATTCCCAATATTTACAAGCCCCGCTAGTGGTAAGGTATTACTTGCGGGTGTCAGATAATCTTCCCCCTCTGCTCTTTCACCCGCTCGCTCTCTTGTTTCAGCTCCCAATTAGTCGTCTTGCGGAATTTTAATGTCAGGTAGTCCAACCTTTCCTTTGGGTTTTTAATTCGAATTAGTTTAAATTTCTCCGCAAACTGATGAATTTCACTTCAAAGATTTGGTTTTATAATGATTGATTTGGCATTAGCGACCCTAAGTAGGCTGTTTCCTCGAACCTACTGTCAATGACTCGTCAACGTGTCCCTACCTATGTTTTCTAGCTCCCTTTCCCGCCAATTATTGTTTCTAGTTTTGTTCTCACTTCGTCCTTATTCCAACTCCTTATTGTTATATACCGGAAAATACGGGGTAAATAGATTGTAACTGATTCTCGAAGAGGTGTGTAACTCGAAAAAGAACTAGAGCTAGTGGAGTACAAAATAGCCATCGACAGTAGGCGTAAGTAGGACATCAATAAGCTTCTCAAATCCTGCTTTAGCAAGGATATCTGCCAC
>JAAAKL020018862.1:0-10066 GCA_010016065.2 Carybdea cf. marsupialis auct. non (Linnaeus, 1758)
ATATTTGCTACGCTAGTTCATATTCTTTTCACAAATTTGTTACTATAGTTTCATGGTTAAATTGTGTTGTTTTTTTTTAAAATATCGCTTGTATTAAGAAAATTTAGATATGCCTGTATAGTGATTATCTAAATTGTAGTTTGTATATGAAATAAATAAAAACGATGTTTAAAAAAAAAAATCTTAAAAACTGGTAGCCTGCTAGCACGAAAGGAGAACTCACAGTAGTCTTATGGGTGATCAGTTAACTGAAATGCAAAAGCACTCCCTAATTGGTTTACTCAGTTTTATGTATAAACTTGTTTTAATAATACTAGAAAGAATAATCATGAATGACCTGAGTCCCTCCTTTCATCCGTTTCAAGTAGCATATCATCAAGGTCATAGTAAAATTGAACGTACTTTCGCACTACGTGACGTCGCAAAACAAAGCTTGAGATAGCAAACTCTTAATCAGGACTGAGGCTGCTACTTATGAAGAAAATACTTGCAGCAATTGATACAATAAAAACACAAAAAGTTTGTATTTGCACTTCACAGTTTTAGTACTTTTAACATTTTTTCCATGTACTTTGCAGCATGTAGTAGACCATCACTTTGCAAAAGTCGAATAAATAATCCAGCTGTTTAGTATCGTGATGCGTACTGACCTCTACTCTTGTACAGCATTACAGAATGAAGATTGTCCCTTGTAGAAAGTCGAATTGATTTCTATTGTCCTCCTACATGTATAGAGGAAAATCATATCGTTTGGCCAACCTACACAATCACTAGACTTTTCCATGATGTACCCATGCACAATAGCACTTCTTAAAATTTCTACATTTTTCAATCACTCTTTCTGCTCAATAAACATCTTTGTGAGAGCTTGTGAGAACGTTTTTCCACCTTCGATATTTTATAGCATGGATGTCTATCTTCAGTCAATACTAGTGGCGACCCAAGGCAAGAACGTGCTCCTGCAAACACAAGACGCAGCACTGACTCCACAAACTCGCACACACTTTCCTTGTAACCCACAACGCTTGAAACTCCCCTCACACCTCACTGAGGTGGGGTGAGGTAACAGAGACACACAAATTATCAAGCCTCATATCTTCACCTCTAACAGGGGGTTGTGTAGTGACGCAATATCAAAACCATAGACATCCCAAATTTCTCTCTCTCCTTGGTTAGGGACCGTAGCTTAGTGACAAAGCACCGTACGTTGCGCAACAATGGAGACTATGAGTTTGATTTCCCGTGGTCTCACGATTTTCCACCTTCGATATTTTATAACACGGATGTCTACTTTCAGTCATTACAAACATTGTGACAAAAATATATTTTCATTCTTACTACAAGTTCACTTCCAGTTCCTAAATTTCTTAAAAATTATCTGCACCATTATTTTATCCCCCTGCCCACAAATAAAATATATTATTTTAATTTTTAGAGAAGATGTAATGGTTAATGTGTCTGGGGAAATCGGAACCCCGAAATATAGAGGAAACGTAGGGGATTTGGGCATGTGCTGTAGGGAAATTGTATAGGGGAATTATCATGGGTGTTGGGGTACGGGGGGAAATGATCCTAGACTTAGGGATGATGAAGTGGGAAAATGTCACCAATCATGGTTGGGCGACGAAGAAAATGCTAAAAAACGGCCTCCGAGGCACATTCTGAAAAAATAAAAAGCTATTTTGATCGCACAAAACATTGAAATATCCCATCCTTTATAAGCCTTTTTCTGATAAAGTCCCCTAACCATTTTTTGGCATAAAAATGTAATATCATGTAGCTGAATCCATCACTTCGTACCTAGCCTTTGGAATAAATTTGGGTCAAAAATGCAATATGATTGTGTTCTGTTTGAGTATATTTGCAAATAGGTCTTAATAACCGCACAGTTGATGGACACGAACAAATCAATAATTTACGACCCGACGCGATCCAGTTCTACTCGTCCATTGGTAAACATTCTCAGACTAAAGACGAAAGCAAAAGTAAAACAAAAAAGATATGAATAATGTTTTGCTGATGTTTAAAACTGATGGCTTTACAATTTGCGAAAACATTTCTTCTTCTATCGGAAATGTCAATAAATCCGTTCAAAACTGATTTCAAGTCGATGTTATCAAACTTTTCTGAATGCACGTGGATAGACGTGATATGGTTAAGCCTGTTCTGGTTCATCGTGTTGCGCATGTTTGTCTTTATACGTCTTATTGTACTAAAAGCACGTTCATTTGTAGCACTGCTGGCATTACGAGGCAGTATTGTGCTAAGTTAATGACTTAATCTAACAGTAAACGCTGACCTTTGCTGAGATTTTGTAAATGCTGTACAACTTCCATCAGACTAATATCAGAAGAATCATCTTTAAACGAGCACGACAAACTCTGTAGTTGAACTTGTAGCTGAGTTAAGTCGAACTCATTTTCATATTGCCTTCTCAACAAATTCATAGCAGTATCGCCGACTGCTCGGCTTAAAAGTACTTTCCCCAGGTTTAAGAAAACCTGGTAGTAAAGCTGATCGAATCAGTCCCTTGTGGTAGAAACCACTGCGACGATGGTATTGAGAAAAAATACTTTAACCGTAATTATAGGAGGGGCTTTTGCCCCTAGCCCCCTACAACTACGCCCCTTATACGGCTTATTTTCCAAAAACGATCGGCCCTCAAACTGAAATATACATGTATCTTAAGGCAACATCGAATTGATGAGAATTTATCATCTTGTTTAATGAACTTTGTAAACACATTGGTCCTACTACTCACGAGATTCTTTTAAATCCAAGCTGAAGACTACTGTTGGCACGGTTTAAAAGATTCGGGCATTGGGAGCACAGGTGAGAATAAAACACGTGTTTATATATCTTGGTGAAAACCAAGTAGATTAAAAATTTTACTTAAATCTTACCATAAATTTGTCTTAATATGATTTATATTGCATGCAGGTTAGACAATTGATCACGAAACGCTTTATTTATTCGATTAAAAATATGTGTTACGACAACATGGTTTGATAGCGCCCTACTACAAATAAAGAGTTCACTACCATCCTATATCTCAGAAAATACAGATTCCATGTTCCATACAATAGAAGTGGTCAAATGTATTACTTTTTATCATAGGAAAAAGGTTAAAAAGACTACTGTAAAGCCAGTATAATTATTCTTTTGTTATTTAGACAACCTGCCAAGGTCGATCTCTCAGCACATCTTACTAGTTGATTTTAGTGAATTAAAAGTAGTACCTTCTTTAATTTCTTTAAAACTATATTATTAACTTTCTCTATGCTGCTTTTTCAAACATTATATTCGTCGTATTAACCCTATATATAAGAGAATAAGTCTGCTCTTATAATGGGTTTTTAAAATCATGATTATGGTTTTTAATTTTGTAAATGTATCTTTTTTGTTATTTACGTTTATTTCATGGTAGGAGAAAATTGTATATTTACCAAGCAGAATATACCTGTTGAATGTACGTATATAAGAAAGTTTGGTTTGATGCTTGCACGACTTTGCGAGTACAGTTTAAACTTGTAGAGTATCGGTTTACTCACGATCACATAAGTAACTGTATCTCAGTAAGACTAATTTGCTAAAAAACAAAATTGACAAATTTACTTTACATCTAATATTTTATTTTACCGTAAATTATTTATCATTTTTATTATTATTTTTATGATTATTATTATTATTAATTATTTATGTTTACGTAAATAGTATGAAAGATTAACAGTAAATGGAGACAGAAGATTTTACTACTAGCCACACAAAGATTTTTCATAATACTGATGTCACATTTTCTTCAGTTTAAAGAGAAAATGTTAATTTTATTTAGCTCTTTCTTTTACATTATTGAGACATCGTGAAAAGTAAAATGCTAAAGTGTACTGGTCTTATATAGTTGTTGATAAAACAATCGGAATTGTCCGTTAAGACATTTTTATTATCATGAGCATTTAAATGGAAATCGAATAAACAGATTCAAACGAGCCAAACCTATTAATAGTCATGTCTGCAATAAACCATCGTAACGATACAACTAGGATGTTTGAATGGTATGTACATTGTGGATAAACTTCCAATGTGAGCAAAAGCAATGAACAGTAGGAAGGTAAAAGGTACAATCGCATGGAGAAAAACTTTAGAAAAAAAGTAAAACAAGCACGAGAGTAGAATAAAAGAATTGTTAAAAGAGCTTTAAATCGTTTTCGTATTCAGAGCGTTAATCAAGACGTTGATTGATTGCGTATATCGCGTATACTGCACATGGTAACTCTTTGATAAGGAAGTTAAAAGGAAAACACAGCTAGCTGTTCGCAATGACGAAGAGTTAAACAAGCTTTCATCTGGAGTTCATCAACAGCAACTGATCACAATCTTTGGTAGATAACACTGCCAAAAACATTGTCTGAAAACTTCACGCCAGTCAAGCCTTGGATCATAAAAAATGATAACGATATTGTATTTAGAGATATTTAACGGAGGAAATTAACCAATAAAATGATTTCACACTTGTTTTCCTCTATGATGATACAAGGTGCTACTTTAAATTGTTTGCAGTTGTCTACTTGTTGCTATCATCGGCTAATAATGCTAACAATGCAATCTCAACTTTGCAATTAAAAATTTATTTACCCACTACTCCACAGTCAGAGACAAATGGTTGCAATGTGATTGAGCCATTCTCATCAATATTTGGCACGGATTAATACATCTTCAATCCATGCAATTCGGTAATATAAATTGTCAACGGATTAAAAATGCACAGTGGTGGCAATGGAGATAAAAGTAAACGAAGTCCCAATAATGACTTGCGCTGGCGAAGCTTAAAATCTGTAGCATTGGTCTACAGAAGGAGAAATTTTGTCGAATGTCTTTTCAACATTGTGATGTCCTTAGAAAATCTTTCACTTATCGTTAAGAACACCTGTTTAAGAAAATACGTTCTTAAGCATTGTCTATCATGAATGGAATTTATATGAATTATACATGATTATAAGTCATAATGCATTCTACTTCAATCATAATCAAGCAGATACGGCCATGTCTTTTTGGTTCGCTTACTATCTTATCGCCGCAACCTCTGCTAGACCTTCAGGACGTAACCTTCCCAGAATACCACGGGCTCGGATAAACCGGCTTAGTTCGGGGAAAAGAGCAACGGAGGCGTTTCTGACTGCAATGACAAATGTGAATGCGTGATGATTCAATTGACTGATCGCATCATTCCCAAATGACCCCTCCACTGAGTGCCTTTTTGTATAGAGGGTAATCTACGACTCGATAATGAAATAGTAACCTACCTACATGGCCCACGCCACAGGGGGGCCATGGGGGCCATGACCCCCCACTTTTTTGCTAAAATTTTCAAACAATTAATTTTTTTGGCTGAAGGCACAGTTATTGACTTGTTTTTGAGTTCTGAAGATGCAGTTTCTGTTATTGGGAAGAACTTAATAGAGAGGGTTTTTTTTTGGAACAGCACCTACCTCGGCGGGCCTATTTCGACATCTTTCCAAAAAATTTCTAGCCCCCCCCCACTTTTAAACCTGTGGAGTGGGCCCTGACCTAGACACAGATCTCCAAGTTTAGAGCCTGGTTAATAAAGCGAACGACGAGTAACTAACTGGAATAACTGTCTTTGATATATGTGACATGGATTATGCAAAGATGTTGACAACACCAAGTGTACAATTTTGTGCAATAAATAAGAACAGGCTTATCTATGTTTTCAACATCACATGTCTACTATAGTGTACTTGCGGTACAGCAAATTATAATCAGTTTCTACTACACTGCAAAATCACTTTAAAAAGGTTTGAAAATCTTCGGCAAAGGTAGAACGGAAGTCGATAATCATTATTCTTGTTCATCACCGTTATATAATTTGTATTCAAGTGGTGTGTTTCCGTATATCAATCAAAACCTTTGTAAAGTACTCAACTGCATAAATCTTAAGGATATCTGTCTTAATATTGTAATTCTTTGATACGTTCAAATGATTTATGAAGTTCAGTACTAAAAGAATGATATTAGACATTAAGACAGCATAAATTTTATCCTACAAATTTGTCATAAATATAATGAATATCTTCAGGCGTAGTTAGTTGAGCAGTAAGTCCAGTGGCGGCTTTGAAGTGTGCGGGGCCCTGGGACGAAAACGTTTGTGGGTTCTTATGACGTCATGTATTGCAAGGGAGTTTAAACATGATTGCACTTCGTCAGTTCAGTTCAGATCAGTTCCTGAGACATTTTATTCCTTCCAGTGGATACAGTTTGAGTTTTCACTTACTTCCATGAGATTAATATGGGCAGTCAGACACATCCTTTTTCGTGGGATTGATGTGCGGAGCCCCCAACAGGAGTGGGGCCTTGGGCCGTGGGCCTGTCGGCCCCTCCCAAAAAGCCGCCACTGGACAGTTGGTTTTAATAACTCAGAAATTTCGATGATTAATATAACAAAATCATTTGTCCCTTTAAATGTAATTAGTCCGTCATCACCTCATGATAGATGATTCAAGTATTTTGCGAAGGTCATTAGTCATTAAAGTGCTAATAACGCTATTTTCATAACTAGCTCTTTCCCAGCTCCTGCAACGTGAGTTTGTCTTCCTGCACCCTACAGAAACTAACTGCGATGTGACACAGACGATAACACTTGATGCACGTTCATACCAAACGAGTAGATATTCCTTCTTTGAAGCATTCATAAAAAACTGCATGGAGAGAAATCTAAAATAACCTATTGCAAATACGATAAACTAGGTTTCTCTGCTAGAAAACACTTCTACACTAACATTTCCTTGACTTCCGTGGGAGTATCAAACTTTCACGGTATGAATATTTACTATGGAGATTACAGGACGGAAACGACACATGTTTAATCAAGAACCGACTGAGACTCTGAAAGCATTTATATATTTTCATTTACTCAAGGGAACGACAAGCCCTGTGTTCAGACAGAAAAGTACAAATTTAAACAGTGACCTGCAACTTTTCATGTTAATCCTTTAAAGCCACCGAGTCACGCAAAATTCTATCTTTGATTAGATAAAATGCTCTACGAAAGGCTCAAATCAATTTAGATGGATGATCTTGGCAGTTTACTAGAGTCGAGCTGTAACATAGCAATGGTTTAGGGTTATAAGTACCTCTGCGGTTTAAATGGAATTTCAAGAAACTCTTGTGTTGAAGTCAATGCCAGTTAAGAGCCTCATAACACTTGTGGAAGAACACCATGGCGACTTAGTGAGGGTTGCCTCTCTTTAAAAGGTCCTTTGTAAAGTTATTTTAAGCAATGATCATTTGGAATGATCCACGGGAATGACCCGTATCTCATATTGTTCTCTTTACAGAATTGTGAAAGGTGATGAATACTCAAAAGAGGCTGCAAAATAATATTTAGACTTTTAAAGTTTAAACTCAGTGTAAAGACGAATATGTTTATGAAACAAAAGGACATCTGATATCGTTTTTTATGCAACCTACATATTTTTGTCAATACAGCAACACTGATTATCACACTAGATTGTCTTTTTTCCTGTCATCAAAGGAATTCTTAAGGGAGATATGTTTCCTTTCGACTCTCCATTTGTAAATTTAAATGTTGTTTTTTAGTTTGATTCTGAAATATTGCTTATTCAGTTTACGCCAAATCTGATTCTGACATTCACTGATTGGTTTTGCTCATGGTTTATGTCTTGTACAGGATACAATGAATGCTGTAAAAGATGTGTAAAGTAGCAGCAGGCTAAAGTCAATCTTTGTCAAAATGCATAAAAACAAGGCGCATGCGTAAATTCATCATAATCCCCAGCATATCTATATACCACTGTCTCTGGTCGCTAACCAATAGGATTTAACTATAGGGAATTTTTAAAAACTTTTTAATTATTAGATTAGATTAGAGATAATTTGATTATCATTTTATCAATTACCATGAATTTTCCCATAGAAGTATGGAACTCCCTTACTACGAAAGAGCTTATGGAGAAGAATCTCTTAATTTGCTCTGCACTTATACTACCATGTGGGTTTGAAGGGCAGTGAAAATGATAACAAAAGTATGGAGCTTAGCTACTTACGAAGAGCTTATTAAAGAAGAACTTATTAACAAAAAACTTGGCTAACGAAGAGCTTATCAACGAAGAGGTCATAAAGAGAGATTTTTTGGCTCAATCTGCACAACTACTACCTTGTAAGTTTTAAACCTGTGCAATACAAATAATAACAAAGTAAAAGTGACTAAACTCTGTTATCTAGCATGGACGAATCTATTGGAGATCTCACGCAAGGAGCAATATATTCAGTAGCAAACTGTGTTGCACGTCGATCGGTACTCAAAGAAGAAATCTCTTTTAATACTCGTTTTTAACTTAGCATGACAGTTACTGTTTAATTCTATGCTGTTTTTGATTTAGTAACTCTTAAGTTAACATCTACCTTAAAGTCCCAGTCTTCATCAATGACAACGTTCATCCAAGAAAATCGGTATAAATTGTAATAATCTATCTTGCTATTGATGCAGATATCGAATACTTCTTAACGGAATGGAACGCTTATTACTTTCGATAATCAGGGTAATAATACATTGCTATACAATACAAATGAATATACACTATGATTTTTCTGTTAACACAATTATACTGCTGGTTAATGTCCTCGTTCTCAATAACAGACAGGGGCGGGGGAAGGTAAAGCAGATTGGGGGGTGCAAGTAGGCTGGGTTCAAGTTTACTTTTTCACATTCCACTAAGGTGCCTTTGCAAAATCTGTTGTGTGTCTCAATATGCATATTTTGATCTGAATGTGACACAATGTCTGTCGCAATCAATTCAATTTTGATAAAGCTAAAAGGTGGTCACGGAAAAAATAAGATTTGGCACATCTTTGCCCCCCTGCCCCCTGTTCTCCCGTCCCTGACAGAGATGTGATATTTTTATGAATCGTGGGGAATCTTTCGCGAGTAAAGAAGCTCAAGTTTCTCCTGTACGAAAGCTATAGGAAGGTTTCTTAAGACAATGTTTCTTAAGAATTCTGCAGAGAAACATTAGGAAAAAAACCCATAAACAATGTCCTATAAATGCAAAGCTAGAGAAACACGTGAGCAATCTCGTTTCGATCATCGAGAAAATCGAGGATTTATAAGTTTACAGGAATGCATCACAAAGAAAATACGTTTTTTAGTACAAATGCAAAAAATGCAAGTGTACTGATAAATATCGGAGGAACTAAAATAGCGGGACAAAAATAGAATATTGCTTAAACCGGGACGTTTTAAACATCTTGTCGTCTTGCTTTTGATTAAGTAATACTATGAAAAGAAAAATTGGATAAAGTAGAAAAGGTAGAAGTGTTACTCGTCAATTCAGCAACAGTGATCACATTAAATCATTGCCGGTAGAGGAATTCTATATCTAGGAATAATTCATTTACCAATTAAACAGTAGCTGTTGTAATCCGATTAGAAATGGTGACAAGCAGAAAAAATATTGTTTGTAGTTTCAATAGAAATCGTAATACCAATCAATCGAAAAAATACTTACAAATTCAACGTAGACGAAGCAGGAGATCGAACGTATGATAAGAAGTGGTTTATTTTGATTCTCAAAACGTTTTAGAGGTTGCACAAAAATTCTGAAGCGTTTTCTTATTGCATTTCCTACAGACAAACTTCTTTCAGCAGCTTTTCCAGAATGACTATTTTGTATAGCCTATTTTCTGTCTTCCTATTTGGTCGATTATGACTTTTATCATAATCATCCTATATCATAGGCGCTACCCCCTCCCCCCCACATATTCATAGCCATTTCCTCATCTTTACAATCGCAAACTGACAATTATCATTTTTATCTTTAATATCATCGCCATCACAATAAACATCATATTCAGTATTACCATTATTGGACCGAAGATGCCCAAGATATATTTTTAATAACGCAATGAGGAACACTGTTTTTCTCGATATTTCTTCTTTTTTCATATTTCTATCAACGTGACTACTTCTTACTTCGTTTCATCTTTCTATTCAACGTGACTACAATTCATGTACGCTACACGAATTTAACAT
>JAAAKL020018863.1:0-10066 GCA_010016065.2 Carybdea cf. marsupialis auct. non (Linnaeus, 1758)
CTACACTATAAACGCTCATAACGCCGCCGCTGCCGCAAAAGAGAATTCTGAGGGAGGTAAACACATGAAGCGTATTTTGAGCCACCTCGACTTCTCATCTCGCTCTCACTCGTCCTCTTTTTTAATTTTTTTTTAATAATGTCATTGAGCACAAGAATCCTTACAACATGAAAAACAGTAGGTGATAAACCAGAAGCCTAAGCCATCTCTCACCTAATGGACAGGGAAGGACAGGGAAGTTTTCTGTTGTTTTGGTTATGGCCGGAATCTCTGGTCAGTGAACCGCAGCAAAACTAGTCTAACTCCATGTCATTGGAGGGGAGAGAGGCAAAAAATGTTCCAAAAGAGTATTCTCAATTCAGAACTTTGAATGGTGAATTTGGTGATGTATACTATAAAATCAGGTGGAAAGGCAACAAGACAAATTCATACATCAGAAATGCAGGAATAAGACTGAACATTGACCAAAATGTTGTGGCCCAAGTTACATCAGATTCAACCTTCAAGTTAGTTAGTCAAAGGGAGAATCAAAATCACTGTCACTAGCAATGGCTACTAGTACTAGCAAAGATTGATCGTTGTTTCATTCACTTGTAAGGATAAAAAGAACGTGTTATAAACTTATTACGACTAGAAGAGTTTCAGAAGAAGTATTTTAGTTGTTCGTAGCAGATTTAGTTCCTTGAAAGAAAACCAAAACTTGCCAATCAGTGTAACCCTTTGCATGTAAATGAAAATAATAAAAATTAGATCGTATTGAAGTATCCCTATCCTACTTTGTAGGTTTATAGCCCTTTTCAACGTAATTAAATAAATATGTTAACATGAAATTACAAGAGAAAAAGAAGTTTATCCTCACTTATTCCTCTCGTCCTTACAAAGCCTTCTGCTGAAGTAGAAAACTACTAGGGGTACAGTAGCTCTTCTCTTATTCAATGCTCTTGCCAAATAATAAACCTTCTACAAAAGCAAAAGTCTTAGGGCAAGGTTGAATACCTAATGATAAAGAGAAGCAAAAGAAGGCCTTGAAAATGCTTCTTGTCATATTTGTTTGGATTAGACAAGGCTATTGTAAATAACAAGGGCACCATTCCTTGCTGTGCCATTTTACACGTGCCCTCGACTAAGAAACGTACAGAAGATCGTTCTCAATAAGCACAAGTCGTAAAAACAGGTACGTTTTAATATTGTGTGGTGTTAGTAATTGAAAGTGTTAGTTGCTTGCTCTCACACAATTCATTAATAGCCAGTTTCTTTCAGTTTTGCATTTGTGCACTGTTCCGGCACTTGATATTCTCATAATCTCCTAAGGTATAATTTACTTTAGTTATTTGTTTACACAGCCTTCGTGTGGACAGGAAGACTTTGCACTTGAACAACTTCCTTACCTCGCAGTCAGTAGCTAAGTGACAAGCTGTACCCAACTATTGAAGGCGTTGAACAGGCATTTCTTTGAGTGTAGTTGACTAATGTGAATAAAGTATGCATATAATAACTTATCGGTCCTGTTATTCTGTATTTGAGAAGGAAAGATTTGTCGAGGTCTGAGGTGGTCTACCAGACAAATTTGGTCTTGTCACGCCCAGTTTTCAAAAAACCATGCCATCTTGGTGTTGTACTATCTTTGTTGTTTCCTATTGATAGAAAGAAGAAATCTTCATACACTTGCCTTGCAAAAAGTTTATTATGCGGGGAATAGGCTGACTCAGTGTAAGAAATTATTTTGCATCTACGTATTAATTGTTTGGTTAGCTACATTGAAGGATTTGGTGAGTTTTGGAAAGGAAGTATTACAAGAACAAGCGCTTCCATGAAGTGTGTGCAAAAGTCCTGAGACAGCGTCTGGCTAGTTTTATGTAGTGGCAGCAAAAGTGAGCGTTAAAAAGAGTTAAACATTAATGCAGAGGAATCATGTAGCAACAATTTGCTCATTTCAACAATAGCTTCCTCCCCACTTTGAGAATGGTTGCTACGATCCTGATCTTGTTACTATACTTACATAAAGGCCAGACATTCTATTCACGTTTAACGGTCCATACCGTTGTGAAGATTTATATCTCCGAACGTGCAGCGGGGTAGCTCCAAGGCCACTGAAACCCTCCCAGGAACTGCCATCAGCTGATGCTCTTCGATGCTATTCCCTGTTTCGATTTTACGCAAGGAAAAGGTAATAGCGGTAAAGATTTACTGATAAAAGTAAAGACTGTACTCGTTTAACAGGGTCATTAATGCAGATAGGAGCGGTCCTTTCCTGAAACACCAGAAGTTCAAGGCTTAAACTTAAGAACACTTATGTGTAATTAAAGATGGTATTCAACTGCCGATTTTGACTCACATTGCTATTTTGACTCGACGTGTACTTTAAATAAGCAAAGCAGACCAAAATTATAAGTGAAGAAAGCAAAATCCAACAAATAAAGCAAGTAATGCAACAACTGAAATTGTTACTAATATAATCTCTACTAAGGATAGCTTCGTAAATCATTAGTTCGCTGTTTTCAAGAATAGATGCTCATTTGCTAAGCCACTTAGGAGTTTAGTAAACTATCTTTGTATAGGCGATATTCCTACTGCTTACGTTCATTGCACTATAAATGCCGTCAAATACTTCGCTATCTGCAAAGCGCAAAGTCTGACCTTCAGTAGGTGACTTATCGAGCGCTTGTCCTCAGATATCTCATCCTGAGCCCCAACGCTCAATATCGAGTTGCCATCAGACAAAATTTCAGAAAACAAGGAACCGGGGAAAAAATTTCGTGATATTGTTGCACCTGTCAAAGAAAGAAAAGGTGGAATAAGTAGGCTAAGAAAAGACATTGGTGAGAAGATTCCTGGATACATCTTCGTAGCTGCTGGCTAAGTTGGCTTGAGAAATCTGCGAAAGGTGTTCGCTGGAAACTGTTGCGAACTTTTGTTGTGTCCGTAGGCCAAACGTCTATTTTGGGCTATTTTGTTATATCTTCCTGAAAGATTTTCGTTTCAGGCGATGGCTACGTTCCAGTTATAATGTGTTACCCTCCTTTCTGGAAAATACAAGAACGTCTTTACTTCGACGTTAAACTGTATTGTCACCGTGATAATACCTGATCCAACTTTAAAAGATTATTGGCTCGAAAGATAAGTGGTTGTAGCTAAGGATATTAAGGTGTTTTTGCAACCTTACTAGTTAAGCAACAAAAATGGAAAACAGCACTTTCTGGCGAGCACTCCAAAACGTCAAACATCTTGAACTTCCTGATAAACGCTGGCACTCCCAACGAACAGATTTAACTACATAATTAGCTGTCACAAGAGGCATATGCGCATAGTCAGAAGTCATCGCTGGCCCCTGAGCGACCGAAAAGAGCCTAATTGGGATCAATCCAAATGTATGCGATGGGGTAGAGAATAACATGTTAACATTTACTTCCTCTGATAAATTCAGGTATTCATGTTCTTACTAGATCCGCTGTGGATGTTTTCACATTGACGCTCGAGGGTAGACTTGATACTTCTTTCTACTGCTTTCTAGCTTAGATCTCGACCGACACTAAGTAAACTTAACAATAATCTTAAATGTAAGTAGTTATTGAGATTAGCAGAGAATGTTGCATATGAGGTGAGTGCTTAGAAGGTTATCCAGCCATTTGGCTGCAAATCTGTTTTTGCAATTTTAATGTCAGATGAGCAGCATCAACTTAGCTTACAACAAAAACTCCATATTAAGACATTTGGCATAAGTGCCATAATAGTTAGGTCAGATTAGGATTATATAAATTTTCAAAACTGGTCTTTCATAGTCAACTCTAACTATCCCGTTATTCAGATATCCAGATATCATTTAGATTTAGGGAAGACATTACTTCTGATGAGGTGATAAATACACCGACAAACAATAAAATATATTTTCAATAGACCTGAAGAGGTCTGTAATAGACGAAACGTTGTCTAAAATATAGTTTCCTATTTGGCGTATCATTTTTTAAAGAGTTAGGGAACAAATAATGAAGATTTAGTGACGGTCATCTGATCTCTTAAAACCATTTCATTAAGAAAGCTCAGTATCCATTCTTGCACATAAAAACGCTTTATTGGGACATTTCCCCAGTCTTAAAAAATTATTCAGCACTGATTATCTATAAAATGTAGAAAGCTAATGAGACATAGTTGTACGGAGCCGTATTAAATGAAACTACTTTGTAAAGTGCAAACGAAAACAAAAATTATTGCGTTTGCTTTTATTATTCGTATCTTTTAAAACATAGTTCATTACTTGGTGAAGTTTCCGTGATAGTACTACATAATTTCCCTTTGTTAATCTGAAAATGGCAAAGCGTATATAAGATAGACTACCAAAGTCTTTAACTGAGACATTTTCTTAAACTGACTATAATTTTATTTCCTTGTATTGCAATAGTAATCACCTATTTGCAAATAAAGTTGTTCCTAACAATATGATTTGATTTGTAAGACCTTCAAATCTGCGAGGCAAAATGTCTTTAGATAAAATTGCCGCCGAAACATAAAGCGAATACCGCTGTAAAAAGTTGTCTTCATGTTAACTGAACATGAGGTGATTGTGGCCTCTCTACGTTTATATAGACTGTGAACCAAGAAATCAGATTTAGTGATGATGGATAGAAGAAGGAGGTGCCAATGACTTATAGTGATGCACAGTAATCATAGCATTAACAGTCGGTCATGGATAATCACAGCCTCCAAAGGAAGTGTGTATCTCTGATTCTGTTAGCAACCCTGCTTGAAATAGTGTTTTGATGCAAAAAATGACTAAGGCAACCTGTGACGTAATTAGATGAGAAAAAATCGAACTGTACTTACTACGCAAGAAACACAGATAACATGGAGAAACTTGTTTGACAGCCTCTTTGTGCAAGGACGGAATTGTTTGTTTATACCCATATCCATTTCTTGATATTGAAAATCACGATCACTTAATATGTAGTGCTATTTCACTGTACATGGATATTACCTGAATTATTCAGATGGACTAAAATTCAAGGTTTTCACTTGGATGTGTGTGTAGGTAGGGCTCTCAACCGTGATACTGAAAATAACGATATTAACGTCATAAATGAGTTGTATAATAGATACCGATACGGAAACAAGATGGGTAGAATAAGCAGTTTAAAGAACATATATTATTCCTCTGTATTTTCTTACCTTGCGCGCAAATAAGATTCTAAAGTATGAGTAGAGGTATCTTCTATTTCCCCTACGAAAACTGATCTGTCAGTTTCCGTTCATTACGAAGAATCGCTGAGCAGAATAGAAACATACACCCGACATGCTTTCACGGTTGGTCTCGAGACTCGGGATGCTTATACAAAGCATTCGAATATGTTGTACCTAAATTGATGTGACAGAATTGAAACAGCCATTTTTACAAGTTTATAGTGATAGTAGTCACTCGTTTCAAAAATTAGAAATTAAAATCAATCGGTTTCTGCATGCGTTTTCGACCTTGCCCCCTTTTTAGTAAGTTGCAGGTTAGCAACAGAAGCTTTTAAGGCGAAAACCAGTAATCATCCTATTATTAGACAGTGTTTGACTTGGCTGACCGCCAGAATACGTATATGCTTAATCTAAGCAAGAAAATGAGCAATAGTTTAGCAGGTACTACATTTAACTCCTAAGAACCATTTCAAGCAAGGATGGGATAAAATAATAGCAATAAACCCCTATCCGCTTTTGTTCTTCTGGCGGCGACAAGTACCCACAGTGGTTGATGAGCGATAAAGGTTTTTTGGGCGTTAACTCTATCGTCCTACTCGTCAGCATAGCATCTTTATCGCCACGATCTCGCTCATCATCAATGTTTCCCTCCTCCTTTACTTTTCCTTCATCAATATCATTATCACCATTATTATCATCATTGTTATCATCATCATTATCATTATTATTGCCGTCAACAAGATCATCAGCATCAATACCATCAATAGCAAAATTAAAACTCAAGAAATCGTTTCCTGTTATTACTTCATTTGTATGGACATTATTTTGCTTTCTAACAAGAATCTGTAGTTAGGCGCATCATTTAAATTTATTGCTGATACAGCCAGCAGCCATCTTGACGTACACTTATGAAAAACATCTTTATGTACAATACTTTAAGGTGCTTTGCAATGTGTGATACAAGATATGCCACTAAATAATCTTTAATGTTCAAATAACTTATAGCTTGATGAACATTCATGTAGGTATGTCCATAAAAGTGGATTTTGGAGGCACAATGGACTGTGTATAGACTTTGAATAGAAGATCACGTCCTTGAAACCAAATCAATTGAAAGCCTACATATGCGCAGAAACAGATTGCCTAAAATATTTTTTTGTAAAACTCTAATTCTATTAACATACAAATAAGATCTGGAAAGTTTCATGCCGAAGATATGAACGACTGTATGATGACAGATGATTTTACAATTACTTCAAATTATCACTTTGAACTTCCCTATGGCCTGTGCTATTCACAACCCCTAAATATAGTAGTATATAGACAAGTGTAGAATTTGATGGTCCATAAAAAATCTCAAATTTTGAATCTGGACTGATAATTTTCTAATCATGGATCATGAAGCTTTGGTTTAAAACCCTAAATCATGAAACTTAGATCTTGGGTTTAAAGTTAAAAAGTTTCTCAAATGGATTTTGTATTTCATTCACTTAACAAATGTTAACCGATTTAAGCGTTCAAAGTTATAGAAATTATACCAATCAATTTCATGCAACAGAGTCTTCATAGAAGTAAAGACCCCCAGCTTCGTGGTCTCCAACATCTATGTATAAACAATCTAAACATGAGAAGTTAATTTTATTTGGTGCCATTTGTTGGAAAGTAAATTCTTCATATTTTCAGCATCCATTTTTAATTTTAATCCAATTTAAAAATATTGTAGTGCTACGATGGTTTCTTTGACTGCATAGTGTAGTAGAGAAAATGTAGTACGCCGTAAATTAAATAATAAGGATCATAATAGAGCCTATTCTGTCAAGAAATAGATAAATTATTATAACATTTATACCAAATAAGAATGAATATTACAATGAAATAAAGTGACCAAACGTATTCTCCAATCTTGCGATAAAACTCGAGATGAGAATTGACTTTGTTGAGCCTTTTCAAGGAACTTTGCTTAAGGGAAATCTGGTAGGAATACACTTAGAAACGAAAGTCAGTTTCCCCTTTTGTTATTCGATAGTACATTGACATATATTTAGATTTGTTGAATGTATTATTTGTCATCTTTGTTATTTCAGTGTCTGAAACAACACGTGTTTCGTGTGCATCATAATACCTGAATTGCTATGCTGCTGTTTTCACGGACAATGCTAAAAACATGCAGCGATTAATTTGATTACACTGACTCCACCTCTGAACCGCCAAACCCTATTTTAAGTAATAAAAACTATAAAGAGATCCAGCTTTATAGGATGCTATATCTTTTCTTCCTTTCATTATCAATTGATGCCTAGCGTACAAAATTTGGAGTAAACAAACCACTACAGAACTAAATTTTCCGACATGAATACGTGTTCCATGTACATTGGAAGTACCAAAACGGGATCACGTGTCCTAAACAATGACAATATAAACAGCATACCCTTAAGTAATTACATACTAGAAAGGTCGCCTTCCAAATTCTCTAATTCTTTTAATTACGGTACGATACGGTACTATACTAAATCTTAGTATACACCTACAAGCTTGTTATCAAAGGGAAAAATATAATAATATTCAAGTAGTTTGTTGGTGGTACAAAACAATAAAACTGCACTACATAACGAAAACATTTTAGTACTAAACCTTTCCCTATTTCGTGCAATATATGAATTCTTTTCACTTATACAATCTACTATCTCCTTTTAAAATGTTGACATCAACAAGGACTTACTTTTCAGTGGCAGAAGTAAGATATCCTAAATATTTTACTTTGTGATTGATTTATAAAGAAAGCTTCTTACAGCCTCTTAAAGCATTGATAAATCTGCTCATGTGGTTTGCTCTATCTAAGAGCCACGACATATAAAAGATCTATGAAGATCGCAGTACTTTATCCTCTTTCAAATGGATGCTAAAGTAATTAGTTTGCAGTTTAATGTACAGAAACATATATATATATATTCAACATTATCGACCGTCATGTACCTTCATCTGTCACAAATGCTAAGTGAAAGTGAAGATTCGACTATTCTAAGAAGTAAGCAGCTCTGAAGGGAAAAGCGATCACTTAGCTAACTGTCTAAGGTAACGGAAAACACTTTTAAAGTAGATCGTAGTACAGGAATAAGTAATTTCTCTGCTAGAACAGTGCCAGTACTAAATAGATCATATGCAAGGAACACTACCACTGGTAGTAGAGAACCCTGTATCAAAAATGCCGAAATAAACGACAACTGAGCGTATAAGGAATTTACTTACCCTGATATTTTTCTTCTGCAAATCGTATTGAAAATTTTATGCTATTATCAACATAATTATATATTAGTATTAGAGTCAATATTTTTCAGTTTATGATTCTGAAGAATACCTGTATGTGGATTTTAGGTCAATCCTGGCTAATATATTTTTCATAAGGATTAACGAGTCCTACAATAATTGATGTTTAAACAAAAGTGAGGGATACATCATGTTTATGGTCACAGTATATCTTTGTGGATCATAATAAAATTTCGTTCACTTTAAAGAAGATGACCTGGAAGCTTATTTATATTTCAATGGGCCCTTGACAGCCTGTAACAAACTTTTAACGCATTTTACATCATAATGTAAAACCAACTAAAAAATTACAGTTGTAGATAATAGACAGAGTATCTTTTATACGTCCGTGCCTATCTTTAAGCCAAAGAAATAGATTAGAATGTCCTACCTGTACTCCGGCCGTTAATGCTTTCTTGACGAATGTCTCTCCTTACTGCCGATGATTCTCTGAGAAATCAGAGAGTCGATGCTTTTGCTCTGTGGAGGTAATCAGAACTTCTGATCATCGATTATGCTCTCTTATGCTATAATAGTGAGAATCACACCTGCCTGCTAGTAGATTGATTCGCTTTGAAACGTCATAATCACAATAGCGAATAAGTGCAAAATATATGAACAGATGTTTGACATACAAAAATAAAATCAAACGAACAATTAAATCTTTCCTTTTACTTCCTGTCAACATCTTTTCTTCCAATAATGAAAATTTAAAGAAATCGATTCGACTTTACATCTGATAATTTCAGGATTGTGCAAAATACATCGTATTATTAGTCTATAGTTTTTATGCATTTCTGTCCTTACTTCATATAAACAGGTTTTCAGAGTTATAGCAGAATTGCAGAGCTTACAAGAGCAAACCTACATGTGCTAAAGATGATTGGGTCGTATTTTATAAATTTTTTATTACCATTTGTGAAAGCTTTGTGACGTCTAACCAAACCAATTTTAACATGTCAAATCAACGTCAAAAGGTAGTAAGGTACAGCTTTTTCTTTGAATTTATGAATTTAGAATATTTGCAATTTTTTTTATTAAGGGACTCATTAGTAAATTTAGGTTGTACTAGAGACTGTCACGAAAGAGAGGATCTTCAGGATTTTGTGTATTCTAAACCTCTTTTTATGTACCGTCTGGTAAATTACAGAAAAATATTCAAACGTCTTTAATTGAAAAAATGCAAGATATTAGTGTTTTATATGTTGCGATGTTTGAATTCAATAACGGTATGAGTGAAGTTGCTATATCGCCCTGAGACATTGCCCGAACATAAATTTGTTTAATTGACAAACCACTATATACAGCCGTATGCAAAGTACTCGTAAAATAAGTCGCACGGTCTGCTCGCGTATAGGAGAAGGCAGCACAACCTTGCCATTATTTTCCTTTTCTTTCCTTTTTTGACAAAAGTTAATTTAATACCTTGCAATCTATTTAAGAGTTACAGAACATCAGAGTAAGCTGAAAACTGTGGAATAGAAAGAGCAATTTCTTAACAGATCTCTCTTAGTCTTCTACTGCTACTACTACTACTACTACTACTACTACTACTACTACTACTACTACTACTACTACTACTACTACTACT